>JAFBJU010000410.1:1289323-1313913 GCA_016785305.1 Colistium nudipinnis
CGGTTGTTGTGGAGACATAGTGGCTTGGAAGGTTACCTCATCCCCCTCAAGGTCTGCCTGCCGGACGTGGTGGCTCCTGCCTGGGGGACGCCATATAGTACATTGCTGAGCACATGTTCAAACCGTTCTGCCTAACTCAGGGCCTCGGTCAGAGTCTTAGGTGCTGGCAGGCGGATGTGCTCTCTGAGTCATTCTGGCTGGAGCTCTTGGACAAAGGCCTGGAGGGCTAGCTCTTCTTGTGCGTTGCCGTCAAAGGTGGGGTAGCCCTGCCGTGCGTGGAGGCGGATGTCTGCAGCATAGGTGCCCAAGCTTTCTCCATTTTTCCACAGGCAGCTGGCCAGCTTGTCCCGGGCAGTCAGTGTAGAGGCGGTGGCCAAAACAGCGTTGGAGCGCACTCTCAACTGCCTTCCAGTCTAAATGCTCTTGTGGTGGGAGGTCAATGAGGGTCTGCAGGGCTTTGCCTTCAAGTGCCAGGGTAAGTTGTACAGCCCTCTCTTCAGCGACCAGTTGTTAAACTGTGCAGGTAGCAGTACTTGAATGAGGTATGTCTTTGGTGGCTCTTCACCACTGTAGCGGGGTAGCTTCATTGTACTTAACCGCTGGGCCTCTAGGGGGACACGAGGGGCAGCCAGTACATCTTTGCCACAGTCATTGTGCGCTGGGATGTAGCCTCTGACAATGGCTGGAAAGTTGGCGCTGCAGCTCCTTCCACCACCTCCACTGGCAGCCGTGGCACAGTTGCTCCACTCCGGATGCACCGCCACTGCTCAGTTTTTGCTGGCCTGGGATCGCTGGTTCCATCCATCAGCTCTCTTGCTGGTTGGCAATTCTTTTGTGTCCTGCTGTCAATCATCCTCTGCATTCTCAACATTGAACATTGTGAAGAACAAGTACCGCAGCTGAGTCACCAATGAACACCTGCATCAGCGTCTCAGCTAGGCTATCACAACTTTTGTGCCAAAGTTTAAAGTCCAAAGGTGCCACTTCTCACACTAATGGGCTGAATGGGATGTGGGAATAGTGATTTGTGGTTCCATAATATAATTGTTACCTTGACCGACTTTATTAAACAGACCTTTGTTATTTAGAAAAAAAAAATCTCTAAATAGTAAAAATGGACTGAATAAACCTGATTTTTAAATCAAGCTTTAAGAAAACATTCAAAGGGACTTTTGGAATGGGATTCATTTTGGGGGTTAGGGCTTTAGATAATAAATAGCTGCAGTGCTTTGGATATTAAGATATTATCCCACCAATAAAACAAATCCAGCAATGCTTGTGTGGCCGGATGCCAGAATGTAGTGTGAGAAGTATTTGCATTGAATGAGCATGAGCAGATGAAGTGTAAAATTATGGTGGCACCAGTACCATATATAGATAGATATATCTATATCTATCTATATAGATATAGATATATTTAAGTTTAAAATACACACATTTACTTTTACATTGTTTGTTTTTACGTCTAGCAAAACAAATGCAGGTATATTACAGTAAAGCTATTGAATAATATTACTAAGTAATATTCTAATAATCACCAAAAATATGTATTTTTTCTCCAAATTAAATGCTGTAGTATGATCAGAAGGGGAATTATGGTATGTGACATTATTTTGTAATAATACACACATTTACAGTAATATTCACTAAAAATAAACAATATACAATATAATATACACAAATTACGTGCTGTAGTATAATCAGAGGGGGACTGAGGCTACATGACCCGACTTACACAATATTACAATAAGGTTATTGAATATTATGTTGTGTTTTTTTCGCTTTGCACTTTGCAGATGGTCCCTGCACACTCGACTCACAGCCAGTTGCGCATAGACGTCAAAATAATACACTCCCGCTCAGATGACAGCTCGTTAAGATAAACAATTGGCTGTAGCTCGTTTTGCACATTACTAAGATTACAAAGCGGTGTTCCATTTGATTTATTAACGTTTTGATGATAAGTTATTGATGACGGAAGTTCGACTCTGTGAATCTCTGTCCAACTTTACGTAAGTCGAACATGGTACTTAAGGCGTGTTGTGCTCTGATGGAAAGCCAGCTCAGCTTAGCAAAATGTACACAAAACGTTGGTTTTGTCTAAATGGAACATTTCCATCCGGCATTCTTCCACATTTAGCATTTGTGACCGAGAAAAGTTATCGCGAGATTTAGGTGCGGGATTTGCTTGGGCGGTAGGTGGATACTGGACGGAACAGAGAGGAGCTTGTGTTTGTGAGCCCCCCTTCCTCTCTCTCCTTCTCCCTCTCTTTCTGAGAGCCAAGTAAGCCTGTCGTCACAGCGACGAGCCTCGGCTCCTCCGCGGAGCCTCCGATGCTTGAACACACCGCTGTTTTCCAGCCACGGGCCCAGAGTCGGCCGCGGTTCCTTCCCTCGTTTCCTACCCTACCCGGCCGGCGTTGCTCCTCGGGATCGTCTCTGCAACACACCGAGCCACTGATGTTGCCTTAGTCACTACGGCTTAGTTAGACAACGTCTGACCTCAGCTGTCTGCAAAGACTCATAAATCTTCTCTCTGAGCACTGAGGTAGGTATTATTGCACGCAAAATGTGTGTTTGTGTATCTTTGGCACATGGTATTGCTCTTGTATTGATAAAATGACTGAAGCCTGACTGTCACAGGGCTTTGGCGTTGCAGATGTTGGTCCATCACAGGAACGAGCGTGTCCGGCGGCTTTTACTCTAAAAAAAAAAACACGTGTTCTAATGTTAATATTGTCCTCCTCTATAAATATGATCTAATGCAATGCTAACAAAAAAAAAAACATTTCCATAAATGAATTGTTTGAATTGTGTTGATGTATTCTTTCATTACATACATTTAGAACAATTAATTTCACATTATAAATAGCAATATAGCTCGCCCAACACATTTCCCTTAGACATGCTTTGTGATTTTCCATGTCAGGTAAAGACGGTTACAGTCTTTTATAGAGAAGGTGAAAGATGATTTATCATCTGTGGACAAAGTTACTGATAAGAACATATATTTGTACTGTAATATAATCCATATCATGTTCCCTGTGGATCAGTACCATAACCAACGTATTTAAACTCTAATCCACACATATAGATGGTCAGTAAATTGAGTAGCTACGTCTGTCCCACTGCATCAGGTAGGTGTACCCAGTTTTATCCAATATAAAATCCAATAAAACACCCATTTATTTATTTTGCTCTGTTTTAGTTTGCTAACTGGGTAGTTTGTGAAAACAGGGTAGGTTAGGTACCCTGCCCAGCGTATTTTTGTAAGCTCCCAAATAACGACACCAGTGCTGTGAACATGGAAATGCCATTCTGATGCCTGTATGGCATTTATAGTCAATTAGCTTATCGAATATATATTATTTTATGTACTTTGAGTTTGTTATACTCATCTGCATGTGCTCTCACAAAATATGTGTGATGGCAATCAATCAAATGAAATCTGCTGAAATGAGAAGATTTCGGTTAATATTTAGGCGGTTCCAGTTATAAAAAAAAAACATTTCTGTTCCATTGTCACACAAACATGTCCATCTGTATCCAGAGTTGGACCATCTACGATGGCTGCTAGTTCAAGGTGTATATCAGCTGAGAGTCCCCTAACACCTGGATTATTTGTCCATTACCATAGTCCTTCTGTGTGCAGTTGTTGAACACGGTCTTGTGTTACTGACTTTGAGCTCGCCACAGCCTACTATTGCTTTGATTTGCATTTCTGCTCATGCCTTTGGGAATAATTCACGTCTTTTCTGTGTTACTTGGGGATGGCTTCTCAAAGCGGATGCACTCACACCACTATGTGGTTCAGTTCAGTTTAGAAAATATGTAATGCATAATATATGGTATATCTTACTTTTTTAGGCCACAAGAGGTTTTTGGAAAAGCAGATGTGATGTGCATCATATCTTCAGTCCTGGGTGATATTTGGCAGGAGCTGTTCTCATTTTAGGCGGCGTCCCTTTCTATTTGAAAATCTGTAGAACAAATTACTTTTTGTTTTGTTTTCCTGTTTGAATCCAACAGCCAGATCCATTTTCCTCTGTCGGTCATTGTGAGACACTGCTTTTTGACATCTTTTTATTTAACTAGAGTTTTATTTGGGCCTGTCTTATCTTTTGAATTAGATGCATTCCATGTGATCTTCTTGTATTAGTCCTTGGAAGCAACTGTGCACTGCTCCATAATATTGTAGCTAAGGAAGTGAACGAGATGGATATATGCCAAATAAAGCGGGTAGTCCTAATCATTAGTCATTTCTCTCCGCCACAATAAAGCATAGATCCCACTTTGTGTCACCAGGTTTTGGCTTTGGCACTTTGTTATAGGTCCTACCACCAGAAACCTTCTGCATTAACTGCAGTAAATGTCACCGTTTTCTCCATCCTCGGAGAGAAGTAATGAGCCTATTATGACATAACAAGATGTGGCAGAACACAACACCAACAAAACAAAAAGATTCACCGGAGAAAAAACTTGAAAAATTATAACCCCCATGTCCATATGTACTAACATGTGTACAGGTCACTTTTGGCAGACAAAGACTGTTGTAAGAACAGAATTGCTTTTATTCCCCAAATGTAAAAGTACACAGGAATTTAACTTGTTGTATAGCGCAAGTGTATAAACACATACAACATAGGACATAATTTAAGAGAATAAGAATCTAAAAGTCGCGTTTAAGAGTCACAACTAATTTTCAGTCAGTGTTTTCGTCGTCGGACTGCATGGACCTAAGCGTGATGTCCGTACCATGACGTTTTGGAACGAAGACATAAACCGATTCACCCCGAGTTGCAGATATATTCATGCACATTCAACCTTCATGTTATTCATGTCCCTTTCCGGAATATTGCCTGTTGTCCTGAGGCAATGCAGGAGTACTGTGATGTGTTTTTTTACCTTTAGCTTTTTATAGGCTGTCCTTGTCAATTTGTTCCTCTTTCACACAAACATATACCTTCTGCAGATTGTCCACACTGGCCTTGCTTCTTTGCCCCCCTTAGGAGAAAAGGCAGCACACAATGGTTTACAGCCTAGGTCTTACATCTTACATAGTGGGTCAGTGTCAGAGAATAATGTAGAGGACGAAAATGTTATTAAGTTGCAGGCTATCAATCAGGCCATTAATCAGTCTCTGTTTGGAATAGGCAAGTAGTTGGCCATGTAATGTGTCTTAATGAGAGACCATGGCCATTTTATGACAAAGCGTGCTTGCTTTTTTTTCACCACCACACTAAATGGCACTGCATTTATGTAATTTGGGGATTTAAATCATTCCTTGTTCCAAACAACTATTTGTACGTTCTCTTTGGTCTCTTTTTTTCCACGCCTCTAGTCTGTCAGTTGTGGAATCCTCACTGATGAAACCTGTGCTCCATAGAATGAGGAAACCCTGCCCCATTCATTTTTAAAAGTATATGTATGATTTTCAAAGTGGGATAGTGGCGGCTCCGCTATTATATGCTCATATTTTGACAATATAAATTTCAGTTGCAAATGCAAAAAAAATGTTTTTATGAATACTGAATCGTTGGCATAAATGATCGAATCTAAGAAGAGTACCATCTACATAATGGTCCACTATTTTCTGTATACCTTTATCTGCCCAGATTTTAAAACCACACCATCTGCTCTTCCTGCCCTAAAATAGTTATTACCCCAAATAGGAGAGAAGCGGTAAATGGGAGGAGTATGTTATGTGATTTATACCAAATATCACTTGTATTTTTAAGGAAAAGATTCACTGTTGTTCTTTTAAGAGTCTTTGAATATGCAGCGTATAAATATAGCTTCAGTGGCAGGTTTGGTATCGATTATTTCTCTATGCTCACCCAAGCTGGGAGAAATTCACCTGAGAAATAGAACATTGCAGAACGCAACTGGGCAGACCAATAATACCTTTTTTAGTGTTGGGAGCTGTAGACGTCCCCTTTCATATGGAAGATATAGAAACCTAAGTCTCAGTCTAGCTTTGTTGTTATTCCAAATGAATTTGCCAAGGACACTATTGAGCTCACAAAAAAATAATTTGGTAATGAGAGAGGGAGTGATTGAAACAGATATAGAAATGTTGGCAATATATTCATCTGTATACAACCGTGAATGGAATGGTCTCTTTTTATGCGTGGTTCCGGGTGGTTCTTTGCAGTGGGTGGCAGCTTGGGGTGTGAAGCCCGTGGATGTTGTTGGACACTGGGTTTAATAGAAATGAGTTGAGTTTTGGTTTGAACAAATGTTTACATTTATACCATATTGAAATGTACGTAACATTTATAGAATCCCCCAATATTTATTCAATCAATATCTTTTTTATATATTAATTATTTAAAATGAAAAAAATCTTATTAAAATAGCATCGTCCCTTAAAATAAAGATAATTCAACATAAGCAATCACTAATTCCCTGTTGCATCCTCCTCCTTAATAAAGGGCCTTCATATATGTTTTATAGATTTTAATATGTTTCCTCTCCGCTAATAACGCTAATAACACTTATCAATTAAATGATACTTTGCTTGTGAATGTTTTAGTATAGGGATTTGTTACCGCTCCATAATTCCTATCATAAATGTGTTATGTGTTAATGCTAAGGAAGGGTCCTCCAGTAAAAGGGGTGTATTTTTAGAATAAGTGTGAACATTAGCTGTGTCTGTTTACCAAAGCTGTCTTGGACAGTAAGTAGGCTCGTAGGAATAGGGACAACTTTACTCGATTAAGATAGACAGAATCGGTGGGTTATTTAACACTGTAGCTACTGTAGAAATAGAATATAGATATGGGATCATTATTTGTTTTAGAATAGGTCAACAGATCTGTGCTCAGAAATAATTAAATCAGAAACTGCCATGACCTTTTCATAATTTGATCATTTTCATACTCAGGCTAATTTTCATAAAAAGAAATGCCTTTTCACATCATGCTTAAATTACGTCACACACATATATTCAGACTCCTATATCAGCTTAAGGAAAGAGCTCTCACCTCTCTGGTTTCTTTTAGCCTGGTTTATCCAGCATGTTGCAAATAACTCAACATGAAAGAGAAGAAAAAGTCTTTGGTTCAGATTTCTGTTGCCATCCTGTAATGTGGTGTCGCAAATGAGGACAATTTGTGCACGTCGTGGCATCTTGCAGTGGTTTTGACCTTTTGAAGCTTTTGGTGTGTTTGCTCGAGTAAACTGCAGACGCCATTCAAATGCGTCCCTGTGGGAACCAGTGTGCAGTGAGAGGGATTAAGCAGCATCGCTGGCACGGTGAGCCTTGGGTTGCCCTTGTCCTTGTAGACAGAGTGAGCATGCAGAGTATCTGCCTAATGTTAGCCTAGCAGCCTCATCACACTTCATTTCACTTGGCTGCCTTGTCAGCATCAAGGTGATGCTATATGGTGTATATAGTGTCCCTGGTGCTTTACACTATCTTTTCCATGACAATTTATCATGGGGCAGACTTTACTATTAAGCTTATTAAGCCCTTTTCCGCGGTAGTCTTTGGTTGGTTTAGCTTATTTATTTGCATCTAAACAATGGGTTGTTGTTTTCATTTACTCCACATTCTCTCTCTTCTTCTCGTCCTTATGGCTTCACAAACTATATATATATATATATATATATATATATATGTGTGTGTGTGTGTGTGTTTTCATCCACCGGTCGATCGCAATCTGCGTATTGGGCACCCCTGGTATATACCATTTTAATACATCTACTAAGGCTTTTAAAGTGAGCAATAACATTTTAAACTCAATATTAAATGGAACAAGGAGCCAGTGTTAAAAGGCAAGCGCATAGGTGATGTTGACATGCCTCTTTGCCTCTGTAATAAACTGAGCAGAAGCATTTTGCCCTGAGTAAGTGCATTGAAGTGAGATTATATATATATCCATTTCTTTCAATTAGTTTGATTACAAAGAATGCCCCCATTTCGTGTGACATTCTGTACTTGCTGGGATGTCAAAAATAGCCCTGGGAGTATGGTTATCTCTCGTAGAACAAGCACACAAGAAAACATGAAGGATAGAGAGAGAGTTACTTAGTGTATGAAATATAGTGGAGGCTTCCAAAAAGTTAGAAATAAAGAAAGAAAAAATAGATGGTTTATTCACATTTCGTGTGTAGGCTTGTTCATGTCTGATTTTATGATTTTTTGGAAGCATGCTTGTGTCTTAGCATCCCTTCTTAATGTCAACAGAGGAGCATGATGATTGATTTAGTAACAGTAAAAAAAGAAGATAGTCTTTTTTAGTTTAGAGGTCTTCAGTAGAGAGCTTGTCTTACCCTGTGCCTGACTTGCAGTTGTTACCATGGTAACTGTGATGTATGGAAAACAAGACTTGCAGCGTAAAATGGCCATCAATATTTATATACATAGATATATGTAATGCGCACCATCTGCATCAACATTACTGAACCTGACCTGGAAGGGAATATAATTACAAAATATTTGTCCAAACCCGGCCTATGTTCCAATGAACTTGGCTTGGGTATTCACCCTCTAGTGGGAAAACACACAGGGACACAGTTTAGGTTGAAAAGATACATAAACTCTATTTTGTGTAATTTGTCCCCTTTAAGCTTGCCCTCAGATAATATTTAACATGCTACCCGCTTTGTGTTTTTTAGAAAGCTGCCCGCTGTGAGCTGTTGGTTTGGTTCCCATCAATGACTCAATTGTTCTCTCAATATGCAGATGAGAAGAGTTTGAGTTGAGTTTCTTTTATCTTGGTCTGCTCACAGTGTCATTTGTCTTGATATTTCCAGGGAGGGTGGAAGGGGAAATTAGTCTAAATGTCTCTTTGTTCAACAAGGTAAACAGCTGTTATTCCCAAAGGTGTGCGCTAAACATGTATTGATGAATCATCGGATGTTTTGCAGACATAAAAGAGCGCTGCAACGTTAAACTGTACTATTTGTCTAAATGTTATTTGCTTATTATATCGGTGTTCGTCTTCTTTACCCTGCACTGGTACTCTTTCAGTAAATTATTATAATTATATTGCTTTTAAACTCTCTTCTGTTTTTCTTCTCTTCCTTGCTTTCTCCTTAACTACCCTCTTTTTCCTCCCCCTTTCCCCCTGGGACACTTCTCTGTTACACTCTCTTTTTTTCTATTCCTGTCCTCTTGCTTAGTCATTGCCTGGCAGCAGATGTCTTATTGCCTTCCTGAAAGGTCAGAGGCCAGTTGGAATCGGGAGGTGGGTCCTCAGCAGCAGAAGTGATGCGGGCGTTGGTGACAGGCTGCAGGATGAGTGTGGGCGCACTTCTCAATGGGCTGCTGGTCTCGGTGGTTGCAGCCCTGCTCTGGAAGTATTCCAAACTTAGCGAGCATGCTGCCCTGCTGGAGGAAGAGCTGCACCTGACGCGGCAATCTCAGGAGCTCTCGCAGGCCCACATCGATTACCATGTAGCCCTGCAGGCTCTAAAGGATCATGGCACCCACATGGTTTGCACAGGCAAGATGCACACCGACCGCATCTGCCGCTTCGACTACCTCTGCTACTGCTCTGAGGCCGAGGAGTTTGTATTCTTCCACTCCAATTCCTCTGTCATGTTGCCTAACCTAGGGTCTAGACGCTTCCAACCTGCCCTGCTGGACTTGTCATCCGTAGAGGATCACAACACTCAATACTTTAACTTTTTAGAGCTCCCGGCTGCGGCTCTAAAGTTTATGCCCAAGCCAGTGTTTGTACCAGACGTCACACTGATCCTAAACAGGTTTAACCCTGATAATCTAATGCATGTATTCCATGATGACCTACTCCCAGTCTTCTATACCATGAAACAGTATTCCGACTTGGATGATGAGGCTCGTCTTGTGTTCATGGAGGGCTGGGGTGAAGGTCCACACTTTGACCTCTACCGGCTTCTCAGCAGCAAGCAGCCGCTCCTCAAAGAACAGCTCAGAAACTTTGGCAAGCTCATGTGTTTCACCAAATCTTACGTTGGCTTGTCCAAGATGACCACCTGGTACCAGTATGGGTTTGTCCAACCCCAGGGGCCTAAAGCCAACATTTTGGTCTCAGGGAATGAGATCCGGCAGTTTGCCATGACTCTGATGGAGAAGATGAACATCACTGGAGTGACGGAGGCTGAGAGAGATGAAGGGGCCTCTGAAGATGAGAAGCAGAAAGAGAAGAAGGACGACTACATTGTTGTGTTCAGTCGTTCAGCAACAAGACTTATACTCAACGAAGCAGAGCTAATAATGGCACTGGCCCAGGAGTTCCAGCGGAGAGTGGTCACAGTATCCCTGGATGAACAGTCTTTTCCCAGTATCATACAGCTTATCAGCAGTGCTTCCATGTTAGTCAGCATGCATGGGGCCCAGCTTATCACCTCACTCTTCCTCCCCAGGGGAGCTACTGTGGTGGAACTGTTTCCCTTTGCCGTGAACCCAGAGCAGTACACACCTTATAAGACCCTGGCCTCGCTTCCAGGCATGGACCTTCACTATATCTCCTGGAGGAACACTGAGGAGGAGAACACCATCACCCACCGAGACAGAGCCTGGGAACAAGGAGGCATTGTTCACTTGGAGAAGGAGGAGCAGGAGCGAATACTGGCCAGCAAGGATGTCCCCAGGCATTTGTGTTGCCGCAACCCAGAGTGGCTCTTCCGGATCTACCAGGACACTTTGGTGGACATTCCTTCCTTCCTGGAAGTTCTGAGAGAGGGCAGGAAGACCAAACCCAACTTCAAAAAATCTAAGCCGGCCAGCACGGTCCACCCAGGCCGAGTCAGAGAACCCCAGTGTGAGACCTCGGTACAAACCACTAACGAAGCCAAACTCACAGTCTCCTGGCAGATCCCTTGGAATCTAAAATACCTGAAGGTAAGAGAGGTGAAGTACGAAGTATGGATCCAGGAGCAAGGAGAGAACACCTACATGCCTTACATTCTTCCCCAGCAGAACTACACTTTCTCAGAGAACATTAAGCCTTTCACTAACTACCTGGTGTGGGTCAGGTGTATCTTCAATAAGAACCTCTTGGGCCCATTTGCAGATGTACTCATGTGTAAGACCTAATCCTGAAACCGTGCCAGCTTGTTGCCGTGCAGTTTTGCACTAAGATTTAGTCATGGTTTTTCCAGACAATCAAATTAGATCGATTGGAAGGCTGGAATACTGTCCAGAGCAGGTTGGAAAATGTCTTGATGTGAACTTACACACATAGAAGAGGCTGATGAATATTTACCAGGGGTGTTTTCTTGCACAGCACAGAGAACATAGTGACTTCTGGATAAACTCTATTTTAAAAGCAGTTCGTGAATTAAAAGTACGTTTTATGTACCAATGAAGAAAATTACTAAACTATGTCTCCGCTGACAGTACAAGAATTCAGATGTATTTATGTGCTAAATGATATATAAAATGTTTTTTCGTATTAGTCGAAACACTGGCTCTTTACCTTTTATAGTATGCAATGTAGCGTTTCCATGGAGAACAAGAGATTTTAGGATAGAACGATTCTTCTATGTATTAAGTGTCCAATGACTCCTGTGTGTAATACCTGTGTGGCTTACTTTCCTTAATTATTATTTAAATACAAACATTATTTGCAGAACCTATCCAACACCAAAGCAACTTTTTCCAGACACAAGTTCAGCTGGTCATAATGATTGCCATACTACTCTCTCATAATATATACCATTTTATTTTTCAAACTTGGAAATCCTATCTCTGAAAATGTGAAGTATTTGTATAATTATTTTTTTTCATATCTGATCAGTGTTTTTTTTTTTTACTCTGAATGAAAGATTGTCTAATTGTCTAAATACTTGATGCTGTTTTGTTGACGAAAGACACTTCTCATTAACAGTGCTGTCATCAAATTTTATAATGTTTGGTGGAGTGCGAATCTTTTATGTGAAGCTATAATTATTATAAAGCACAGTTCCTCCCATAAAGCAGCAGTACTTTGCTGGACAGTCTGACTTAACTGCCTTCTGTAAAAATTATTTATTTTCCAAAATGCAATGTTTGTTGCAGTTTAGGATTGCACGGCCTTGTGTAGAACTCTAATTGAGATATAATTACCAACTGCGTTTGTTTTCTCAAATATTTCCCCGAGAAATCTACCATTGGAGTTTAGATCAAAGCAACAGACAGGGTGTTAAAGTTTTATTTCTGCCGTTTGCAAATTAATTGCTGCTGGTTTTCAGTCAGAATGCAAAACTTAATTCAACTTTTAGAGATGTGAATTTGGAGTAGTTTATATGTGGCGCTGGAAATGTAGCAAGGATTTACGGAATGGCACAAGTAATGCCGTAATTTGTAATTTCTGTCCTTAAAGTGTGACATAAAGTTTTTTTTACTTCCCTGATATTTTTTTTGCCAGTGTATCTGTTTGTCAGTGCAAGTTTAAGAGCCACCGTGGTGATTGCAGGATATGATGTTTCAGATGTGTATGTGTTTGTATTGTTGATTAGACCTTTCCTAGCTCAGTGGAAACACAAGTGAAAGAGGAGTGTAGAAGTGTCTGTTTTATACGTTAGAAAATACAGTATATGGAGTTTTTTTTTCTCCAAATTGAATAAAGCTTTTTCTTATTTATCTGTGTTGCCTGAGCAGTTTTTTTGTGTTAATAATAAAATAATATCAACATGTAACCTACAATCATATGAATTCAACCAAAAAGAAATCACATTCATTATGAAGTCAGCTTTAAATGTGATGGTACAGAAGACAGGCTAGCTTTTACTTTTACTCCCAGTCATTATGCTGAAGTTAATATATGCTGCCTGTAGCTTCATATTAAACACAAATGTGGGAGTGGTATCAATGTTCCCTTCAACTGTTCAACAAAGGTCAATAAGTATATTTCCCAAAAGGTGTAATTATTGTATTAAAGGTCCTGTGTGTAGGATGTTGGGGCTCTAACAGAAGAAGAAAAACATTAATTCATAAATATCATCATATTAGTGTATAAGCACCTGAAACCTTGCATTTTTATGTTACCCAAAGGACACTGCAGGTTATGCTAACTAAGATTACTTACTCACTTAACATTTAAGCATTGAGTTTTTGAACAATCCCAATAGCAGTGCAGGTTAGGTACCCTTTTCCATGCCTCTATACACAAAGATAAATATTTAAAAACATTTTTCTTTTAAAGTGCAAAAGTAAGAAAAAATTAAATCAGTTTAAATGTTATTCTAAATGTACTCATTCATTCAAAAAGCACATTAAAACACTTGCCTTGTAATAAAAAAGTAGCCAATTTATATATTAATTAATGCATTAAAAGTTGAAGACATACCTGAATACAATTATTTGAATGATGTGTCATCCCACAGTAAAATATTTGATAGGGTCCTACAAGACTGTGAAAAACCACATTAGGGCACTAAAAATATGCTACTGAATACCACATTAATGTGGTGATTGGGTTTGTGTGTCCCCGTGATCCCTGGAAGGGTCTTTTGAGGCAAATCCGTCTAATTGGAAATTAATTATTGGGAAGAATAGCCTTTAACCTGAGCAGCAATTTTATTTTGTTGGATTCATATGTTAGCCAGAAATTATTAATAACAAGCATTTTTATTTTTTTAATTAACGAGAAGCAGGAAAATAGATGCCCAGTTCCAGTCGTCCTCCACAACAGATGGGGTGATTACAGAGGTAATCCCAGACATGGATAGAAGAGGCTGGATCAGCAAGGTGAGGGGATTTTGTTAAGGATGTAAGTGAAGGTGTCTCTACCACAGGCCAAACAGAGATTAGATTAGATAAAACGGTTGTGATTGTGCAAAGTACAGGTACAAAGCCAATGAAATGCAGATGGAATCTAGGCAGAAATGCAAAAAAAATGTATAATTTACAGATAAACAGATCTGATTATATACAATAAGTGAATAATATACAACTAAGTGAATGTACATACATACATTCATACACACTCAAACACATACACATACAGATTAACATATGTATAAAGGTGAAATACATGTTATATAAAACCCCTGTTAAACCCTTATTTACAACATTTTCCAAGACTCCTAGCTGAAATGACATGTGAACAGTTGTTTTATTTCTTCTTGGTAAATTCCCAATCTTAACAGAATAAAAGGTGTGTTAATCTCTTTTTAGCTATTTTAATAACCTGTTTATGTCCCCCTTTTTTTCAGTTTATTTATTTTCATTGGTGCAAATGTACATTTCATAACAAACCAGGCCTGAACTCAACTCGCAGAGGTGACCTAATGTAAATTGAGTTTCCAGGTGGATTTGTTTTTCTCTATGCTCTGCATTCAGATGTTGCTGCTCTTGGTGTGTTTTTTTCTTTGCCCCTCTGATATGTCTGGAGATGATAAGGCGACATTAGGGGATTGTGGAAGAGTGTGTGAAGTTCATGTTTATTTCACTGGCTAAAGAAAACATAACTGTTTTTAAATGTGTCCCCTCAAAGAAATCATGGTAACAGAACGTCAGGTGGTCACAATGCAGATGGGTGTATAACAGCTCTCATGACTCCAAATGCTTCTAATGGTTTAGTGTGAAAATGATCAAAGGTTTAAATGATCTTGTAAATGTTTAGGTTAAAATATACTGTATATTAATAACAATTTGTCAAACTGATGAGGTCCAAATATCATCTTTAAAAGAACTACAGTGTTATTTAATACAAACAATGCTGTAATCAAGCCTGTAGTCAGCAATTGTCATGAATGAATATGTGATACCTGTGTATGCAAATATTTATTTTGTTCATTTATTAGCTGATTTCAATCTCCTCTTTTATACATATTCCTTTTCATATAAAATAGTTAGCTCCTGTTTAATATTAAACACTATTCTTTCAAACGAACTTAAATGTCAGACACTGTTGAGGCTAGTACTCTATTCATGATCCATAACTCCCTGCATGTTCCAGCTTGTATTTAAGCTCCCATATATTTTTTGTGTTTTATCAATGTGTATTTGAAGTTTTGATTTCCACAAGAAGTCTATGCCTATTTCCTGAGTAAATCATGGTCAGGTTAATCACAGGCTTGAATAACGTTAAGCAGAATAGTTGTTTACTCTTTGTTCACTGAAGTCAACCAGAAATCGACCCTAACAGAGAAAGCAATTCATGGTGAAACATTTAAATTGTGAGAAATGAAATAGGCAAAATTGTGTGAGAAACAATGCAAATATGAGGAATGATTGTTTTGCTTGGGAACAATTTTTCCAGGAGTTGCTGGTTAAAGGTGGAAACAATTGGAGCACTGTTTCCAAGTACACCACATACAGACAAGTTGAATCCCGTTAAGTCACTTTCTTTACTCTACTTTGGTTATAGAAACAGTTCCCTAACTTTCAATTTCAGTTATTTGTATACTGTTAACCCAGATCCTGGTTATGTACAAATAAAACCGATCAATCGAACACAGTCCTGATTAAATAACTACCCTGATTCATTTCTGATTCTCGGAGGAGATATTAATGTTGTACCAAACAATGATTTAGACTTTGTAGAAAGGTTCAATATCGTTGATGCATTGAAGAAAAAATGTCCCACAGCCAGATTATACACTTGGAACTATAAAGTTAATTGTAAATTGGCTTGTTTCACAGAAATTTGTTTTGGAAAATATGCATATTAATAAACATGCAGCCCCCTTCTCTGACAACAAAGTAGTCACTTTAAAAGTTATGTTTTCCGCAGCTTTACATATACCTAGAGCCATGTGTTGGAAACTTAAAAATATTCATCTCTCACATAAAAAATATATAATTTATATAGGCTATTTAATAAGAGACTCATTGGGAAAAAGCCTGCATGCAAAAGTTATTTGCACAGCCTTAGGAGGTCCTACATTTTGAAATTACATAAAATCTTAAGGCAGCAACCTAGCTAAACTGATAAAAAAAAAACTGGAAGAAGGCAGGCTATATCCCAAATAGCATCTTTATCAAACAAGTCTCACAAGAGTCACTCTGAGGATGGGTTGCCTCAACCTATCAGGCCACACCTGCACTGATTAGAGTCCTGAACCAGACTTACTCAGCCTATAACATACTACACTATGACGTTTGTAATTTTTACATGACATACTATACTATGAAGTTTATTTTCATTTTTGGATGACATACTACACTGTGACACGTTTGTCATTTATGGACGACCGATATACTATGCGGTTTTTCACATTTTTGTGGATTCTTGTGGAACAATTATGATGAAAATAATCCCGCAGATTTCGGCATTTTCTTCTGCACTAGATGTGCTTCGTAATAGGATTTTTCTTTTTAAGAAATTTGATAAATGCCCAAGATTGGAAGTTGAAATGAAAAGAAAAAGTCACGAGTCTTCTAAAGAGAAGTGGATTCTGGCAGCTCAGCTGTTCTGGTCATCCAGTGTTTACAGCTATTAGAAAGTTATTTTTGTCAGAAGGGCTGTAGGCCTGTGTATCTAAGCAAATGTTGGCGATTTATAGTCTTACCTGTAGATGTTTCTTTAAATTGGACATCAAGCGAAAGCATTTTTCTCACCAGCTGCAGCCATAATGATGAATAAGCCGACTGATGTAACGTCCCTAGCTTACATTATGCGTTCAATTGAAATGTGTTGGTTTGTTGTGGTTTTGTACTTTAAAGTGCCCTAAATTGTTGAAATGTGTGCGCAGCGTGCATACAAGTATATCCTGCTTCATTTTTTGAATGCAATCCTGTTACGTTATCCCTGTTACAAAAATAATACCAGTAGTATGATTACATCTTTCTTTATGGAATAGTTGCTTATTTTGGTATTCAAATCACGTAACGCCATTTTATGCAATCTTTCACTCCCTAAGCCTGCTTGCTATTATATTTGTAGAATTTACTTATCCATATCAGAAAGGTGCTGAACCAGTCTTCTTTAGCACTTCAGGGTGCATGATTTATATTGTATGTAGGAATTCTTCTTAAGAACAGAACAGAATGTTTTGAAACATGAACAAATTGAATGCATTTAATGTAAGTGAGATCAATTGGACATAAAGAGGGGATCAGACAGTCATTACAGCCCTTTTTCTGTGATGAAAGACCCATAGAGAATGTCATTAATCTACAAAAAACCAAACGAGTATAATGTTAATTGAGAGCTGAAAAAAGCAGAGAAAAGAGATTCAAGTGGTATCATCTTTGCTTCTCACGAGACCCAAATATATATATATATATCTAAAAAATCAGTGACAGTTGTATCACTCAGAAAGAAAAGCCTCAGCTCATTTCCTTACCCTAAGATCTTTTCCAGTTCTCATCCCTTTCCATTATCTGTTGCTTCTGTGTCTTGCTGTTTCCAACAATGTGCAAAGACAGCTAGTTTGAAAAAAACATTATATATATATATTTAAAAAAAAAATATATATATATATATATATAGCTCCAAAATGTTTGATACGCTTCCAGGATCCAGTTCAGAGGCTATTTGCCGAAAGCCATTTTTTTATCCTTCGATTAAAGACATATGCAGTATAAGACCATTTGACCTTGGCAGAAATGTACAGCTGAGCATAAGTTTATTCAAACTAAAAGCATTTATAACTGCACACTACTGATTCCTATGAAAAACATTTAGGACTTAAAAAAAAATAAAAATACTGTATACTATACTGTACATATATAAATGTATATAACTATTTATTTATATAACTACTTTCAAGACGATGAGTGTTTATATTATTAAGACTTTCGACTGCAGACTTGCTTTAATTAACTTCGGTTTGTAAGTAAGCTGATCTGCTGTAACACAATGAAAAGTGTGGCATACGGACCATACAATTAAGGGAAGACTCATTTCAGTCAAAGGTCCCTCTTGAGCTGGAGCTTTCTGTCCCTGATGTGCTGGAGGAGCATCTTCCATCTCTGCTGCACCATGTGAATAAGAGATCTGAGATTGTTTATCCCACCTTGGCTGTCCCAGAATTCCCTGTCTGTATAAAGAGAGCGTAGAAGAAGGCTCTCTAGACAGCCAGACTGTAGCACTGACACTGCTTTTTCTGGAAACCTGAGAAAACAAACAACGGTAGGTTGTTTTAGGTTTGGTGTGTTTTAATCTCAGAAATGCTTTCCTTCTAGGAAAAGCCAGTTAAGCAGAGGATTGAAACTAATTTATTACATGCCACAATATAAAACTGGATAGGCAATTTTGTCTATCTTGCCAACTGTCCAGAACTGGGGTTAAAATAACCATAATCTTCTCATTTATGTGTTTAGCATATTCAAAGAAAGTTCTTTACAGTTAAACAGGCAATGTTTGCCTGAAAGGCAGTGGTCAAGATAAGGAGATAGTGTCTGTGAATATGGTGCGAGAGGAAAGTGTAAAAAACAAGTTCAACCTCTGCAAAGAAATGTCTTTCTCAAGATGATATAATGGCAATATTCATATTGAAAGTGTTACACAGGGAACATTCAGAACCCATCCCCTGACAACAATTGAATATGTATTTCCATATGCACAACAATTACATAGTGCAGTTGTTGGCTATTAAATGATTTGCTACACTGAAATGATTAACCATGTACATCCACAGGAAATCATTGTTCAGATGGAGGGGTCATGGTTTAAAGTGTCAGGGCAACAGAAACATTTGTGGATCAAGTCATTCTGTTCTAATTTACGTGCTAATTTGTTAAAACCTCCCTGAAAGAATAGTTATAACTCACTGCTGGTACAGAGGAAATTATTTCCTCCCACATGCACAGTAATTGTTTAGGAGTCATTTTCAAGTCATGTAAACATTACATATAATCTAAGTTTAAACTCCAGCAATTTTCACATACATACATTTCATGAAGCAAAGGGTGATTGTATAGGAGCCTAATTGAATGCACATTAATCGAATCAGGCAGACATTGTAAAAAAAAAACTCAAACAAGCTTCAAGTGGACATTTGTGTGCTGCTGAAAAGCTGTTCATCTGGGAAATATGCTATTAGATGTCATATTTTCTGTGGCAACATTTCCTTTCATCAGTGTTTCTGCCTGCTGAGGGCCAAAATGGGTTCCTGATGCTGCATGGTACAATTTACTGAGCCTGGGGCAAAATTGAAAAACAAAAAAATGGGAATATGTATTTTCCCTTTTTATATTATTGCTCTGTACTCACTCGTCAATTCCTTCAACCAGCCTGAAGTTCAGGTTGTCAGTGGGCTGCTGTGGTCTGCCAGCATTGTCTATGAACACCAGTCGGGAGGGATCTGCCTTCTTTACCTGAACACAAACACACACACACACACACAAACACAAACAGACACACAGTGCTATGCAATGAGAACTGCAAATATGCAATATATATATATATATATATATATATATGAAGGTGGTTGATATTTTCTGTTTTCTTTTTCCATACTGACATATCAGAAATAATAAGATATGATCTGAAAATTATTATGAGGAATACATGTAAATGGTTTAATCCATTATGAGATCACACCTCTCTTTAGGCCCGGAGAAAAAAATCTGCTTTGATAAAGAATTACTTGGAAATAATTTTGTAGTGTACTGATATGAAATCCCAAAACACCAGTAATGCCAGTAATTGATTTCATGGTATGTTTTGATAATTCCTGCACGTAAAGTATTTATTTGAAATCAAAACATTTTTGCATATAACGTGTTGTTATTTGAGCCAGTAAACAGTTATTTCGGGCACAGTAATTAACCACTAGATTTAAACATCATTATTAAAACAATTGTCTAATCCTCGCTTGGTGTACTATGCCCCCTAGTAGACAATGTGAGCAGTGTTTGTTTCTTTCTTAAATGTTACTTTCCATATTCCAAAGCAAAGCGGAAACATCTCAATGTTAAATGTGTGTGTACCAGGATGTGAACCAGCAGCAGGTTCTTGGGGTTGTCACACTTGGCTTGCAGCAGGTTTTCCATGCAAACTTCTGTTGGATCAGGTGTGAAACCACAGCAATATCTGTCCAGTCGGTCGTTTATCTGAAACGACATAGAGAGAGCACAAACAAAGTAAATAGCTCTGGTGATATAAATCCTGCATTTGTCAAGTGAGATTTAATGAAATACAGTATCATAAAAATTAAGTCATACAGAATTAAGAGCAAGATTTAAATAAATGTTTGGGCTTGTAGACTGCATAGAGGCTGCCCTATAACCATCATCTTGTAGAGGAAAAGCAGTACAGGAAAACTATTCTCTTGCTAAGGATGAAATATCCTTTCCTACCAGAGAAACAAAGACAACATTCAAATATTAGAATCATAAAAGCCAATTATAAACAAGTACATTATTTGTTGGACAAAATATAAATTAGTACATAAAATAATATTAAGCCGGTTGACCCGTGACATCATCATGGGATATTCCCATTTTCCAGAAGGGCCTGCTCTCTGGTACTGTTTAGGCTGTATCTCTTGATCATTACTTTCATTTCAGATTTTGACGTTCTGTAATATTATAAATGATAAAATGGGTTCACAAACATACATACAAACATCTGCAAACATTTGCAAGGAGATCATTTCTTTCAGGATTCTGTAGGCATGCATGGACTGTCAATTCTACGACTAAAGACTCGTTCACAATATGATGGTCTTGTCAGTGTGAGAGTCATGCGATGTACTCGCTGTTGTTAAAGTAAGAGAATTACACACTGAGTAGCAAACAGATGCAACCTCGATGAGAACTGCCCTAAGGTTGGCAGTAGGCGTTAGGCGTGTGTCAATGTTCTGTATGTGTTAATCAATGCAATGGGGTGTCGTTTAGAACAGATGAGCACAAAAGGGTCCACTTAATTGGTTTTATTGGTAGATGAGTTGTAGTTTGAGCTGGTTGGTTTGACAACAACAGGAAATAATAATAATAATATACAATAGTAAGCTTTATTTGTACTGTTCATACATGGGACGTGTCAAAGTGCATTGGCAATTTTTACAGGAGATAAAACTTTACAGAAAACAGAAAATAAAGTATATCAGCACGTAAGAAAAACAAATGTAAAATGAGGTCCATACACATCTGGACTACGACACAATCTCCACAACCCTGTCTCTGCACACCACCACAACCAAGCCGAAACAAAACAGTTAGCATGCGCCTCAAGTGCAGACCTCCGTAGAGCTGATGAGACAGATGACACAAAGATTAAGTTGTAACAGAATAATGGGAATAAAAGAGCATGGAGAAGGAAAGGAACGACTCATGATCCAAAGCGGCGCAAATCCGACTTGGTGCAGGTGGGGAAGCATGATTTACCTCAGGATGCTCCAGGAAGATGTTATGGTCGACGTAGCTTGTCATGCAATTCTTTGACAATAGGGGGAGGATTCTGTTGTACACAGGGTTCTGGAGAATGATCAATTTGGTCAGCGTTTAATGACACGGATAACGTGAGGAGTCGGTCAAAGTATAATAAGGCTGACCCTCGACCTTCAGTTCTTCCCCGATTCACAATATGGTCTTTCAGCTGTTCCATTTCTCTTTTCATGAAATGCATGTCTGTACTGGCAGTTAGTCCCTGGGCGTGTCCTTCCCCATATGTAGTAGTAGTGGAAAGTTTGGGAGAGACAGCTCGTCGGACACTTGTAGCTGAGCTTATCTCATCTATTGAGTCTTTCCCAGCTGAAGGTGCTTGAGTCTTGCTAGCTCCGGCTCTGAAGGTTGAGGGATGGCAGCAGGATTAGCTTCTGTAGGACTGAATGGAAATGAGGTTCGGAAGTCTGCCGAGTAACTGGGTTGCTTATGAGGACGTCCTAGACTTCTTCCTTCTCTGTCCGTTGAATTGATCATCTCTGGCTTGAAGGACCATGAAGAGTACTGGGATCTACTAAACTGGTTTTAAGGACTCTATCAACACAATGGGGTGTTGTTTAGAACAGATGAGCACGATAAGGTCCAGTTAATTGGTTGTATCGGTAGTTGAGTTGAGCTGGTTTGTCTGACAGCAAAAGGAAATAGTAGGATGTAAACATTACATCATCTTTCCTAATTCATACAATCCACCAACAAAGGTAATTTATCTCAACACAAACATTATAAATCAAGGAATAACTTAACTGGTACAACAAATGAACTACAATAGAACTACATACTGATAGTGCATTTAAATACATTCTGTCCAAAGGAAACTCGCATGACATGAACTCAGTTCAAACAACTCGACAAGCATGGCGAGTAAGGGTGTGTTGTGCACGGCATATGGCAAATTTAATTGCACGTGCTCTGTAACAAGGTGTATTAGATAACCCTAATACTAGGCACCGTTTTGTCTTGGTCCAACGTCCTTTGTTGAGTTTTGCATTCTTTCTGAATCTGCATTCTGAGTTTTGCATCTATCGCTGCAACTGCTCGTTTAGTGCCCCACACATTTTTAAAACCTGCCCGCAAATGTTCCCCTTATCTCTGGCTCCTCCATCATCCCCGGGGAGTACTCTACATCCACTGAGTGTGTTTGTGAAGGAGTGAGTGTGCGTCCTTCCCACTGCTCTTCTTGCACCTTTGGTGTTTGGTTCTCTGCTACCGGAGACCAGGGATGTGGTATGGGAGCAAGTAGGAACAAGTGTTTAGAGGCACACTCATCTGCTCTCAGCAGATCAATAGGAGGCTATTAGAGCTTGGCCCCGTTACAGGGATTGACTTCTTGGGGCGAGAGGCAGAGAGCTGCCTCATGGGTTATTCATATTCAGCCCCATACACTCTGTAGATGGGTGTTAGATACACATTCAATTTCAGCGTGCAGACAGAAAAAAGCCGGACAAAATAACTACTGGAGGCTACAGTATAATTACAGGTAAGTCAAAACAAAGCTCATCAATAAGGAAGTGAAATTTTAAAATAAGTCAGTAAAATATTCAATCATCGTCCTGCTGAACTGGAAGAACTAAAGCCTGAATACATTTAGAGCAGGGGTCTCCAACCTGTCTTCATCTGAGAGCTACTTTGAAAAAAGGAAAGTGGCCCAAAGCGTTGCTTACATTTATTAACACGCTTATCAACTTTTCAACACTATAAACTCATAGCCATCACAGTTTGTACAATACAATGCAGCTGAATATTATATATTTATATATAATATATATATTATATTAAGCAGCCACTCAGAATCAGATAAGAGGGCAGTGTCCTCCCCTCTGGAGTCCACAAAGGACTTGATTTGCTTCAGCCAGGTAAGAAAGCATTGCAGTATCTTGCCTCTGCTCAGCCACCTGATCTCTGTGTGGAGGAGGACTTCATCATACTCAGCAGACAGTTCCTGAAGAAACACTTTGAAGCGTCGGTGTTGTTTGGCCCTTGCTCGAATTGAGTGGATACTCTTTATAACAGGTGTCATGACGTGATCATATTTCATGGATGAAATATGAATGATGCAATGATAGTTCACAATTTTTTTTTTAATTCCAGGTCTGCCTTGCACAGTGCAATAAATCCTGAGTGTCTTTCTGTCATAGCTGGGGCGCCGTTTGTTGTAATAGAGACCGGCACATTTTTTCTCTCCAACAAGTAGTTTTTCAACACGTTGTAAATATCAACACCTTTTATTGTGAATTTCAGAGGAAGCATTGTCAAAAACTCCCCCGGAGATATAATCATCAAAGACCATCGGAACAAACACGGCCAACTGGGTGGTATCAGTCGAGTCCATCGACTTGTCACACTGATTTGAAAACCATTGGAACCTTGCCATGTCCCGCTCCAGCTGCCCCATTGTATCTGCAGATGACGCAGCTCTTCTCCGTGCCACTGTGTTAGCGCCAAGTGGTACGTCAGCGATTGGCCGACATGATTTCAGTCTTACTTGAATAGTCCTTGGTCCTTCAATGGCGCCTCGCCCACTGCTTTCATCGCTTCCTTCACCTCGCTTTGTTTCTCCAGCCATCGGTCAATGGCTTCTTGTGTTTCGCTAAGATATGCGCCACTTTAGACGATGCCTCTGTTGCAGCATGAGCCTTCTTGGTGGGCTGGGTGAATAAACACTACTAAGTGTTGCTTTTAGCTGGTTCACCTTTTCAGTCCGTAGCGTGCTGCCTGCAGGAAAATCCTGTGCAAATCTACGGTGGACTTGGATGTGATGGTGCTACACGCTGCATCTTTTGCCAGCGGAAACACTGGCCCCTCAGATAAGGCCAGAGGCCTAGGGCACCGAGCTGGAAGGGGCCCCCCAAAGACGGGTGTTTTCATTTGTCCACAGCAACGACAATCTGAAACCCCGTTAAATGTCTTGCCATGAAGAAGACACTGCAATGACACATCGGGAACCCCCCTATAGGGGGCCCCATGGTACTTGCGTGCTGTCAAAAGCTTATTTTTTTGTGTCTTGAACCATCCCTGGATAAGGCACGCACACTTGTCACATTGTACACATTGGTGAATAAAAATCTCTTTCCCACTCCACGTGGAAATGTTATGTTTTCTGCTTTTTCTTGACCTGGCCACCTTCATTATCCAACTTAAATCGTAATAAACTCGCTGCTGTACAAAAAGCCTCACTTTCACTCAGCTAGCGTAACCGGCGTCAATGTCCGTTTGCTGCTACGCTGATGTGACTGGTTAGGTTCAGAGTGGCGTTTTCAAGAGGTGCATTCAATGTGATCGGTTTCGTTGAACACAGTCTGTGAACCGCGAGCGACTGAAGAGCTGCCGGTGAGCTACCGGT
>JAFBJU010000410.1:1314007-1414573 GCA_016785305.1 Colistium nudipinnis
TTTTTTTTTTTTTTTGTCTTGAACCGTCCCTGGATAAGGCACGCACACTTGTCACATTGTACACATTGGTGAATAAAAATCTCTTTCCCACTCCACGTGGAAATGTTATGTTTTTTTCACTTTCACTCAGCTAGCGTAACCGGCGTCAATGTCCGTTTGCTGCTACGCTGATGTGACTGGTTAGGTTCAGAGTGGCGTTTTCAAGAGGTGCATTCAATGTGATCGGTTTCGTTGAACACAGTCTGTGAACCGCGAGCGACTGAAGAGCTGCCGGTGAGCTACCGGTAGCTCGCGAGCGACCTGTTGGAGACCCCTGATTTAGAGCATGTTCTCATGTATTACAGAGGCACAACAAGCTCAGTTTCCTGATGAACAATAAGAAAACCAGCTGTGCAGGCACAGTCGCAGCTGATGATGGCATAAAATACAAGGTTGTATCTTGTTGCTGTGGGATTTGTGTGTGAATAAATCGCACACATACATCGCAGTCATGTGACCATCGATCGACGCACATAACAGTAGACCATTGCCGTAGATTTAGCAGGCACAGAAATCATTGCATCACCACAGATTAATAAAAAAAATACAGTTACATCTGGGTAACATCAGGAATGTAGAGAGTACATTTCATAGCAGCTTTCAGTCTAAATAGAAATATATTAAAATCATCTGCTATGTGCTAATCAGGCTGCAAAGTGACCTGATCGCAAAATAGCACTAAGTAGTTAGGTATTATTAATTAATTAATTTCCACTAGTTATCTTGCTTCCTCTAATTTAAGTCCACTTCCAGCCATGCCTGCACTCACAACAGCCATAATGCAAGGGGTCAAAGTTCAACACTTAGAAACACACTCGTTAACAGCTGACACTTTTGCTTCACTCCAAATGTAAATGCATTAACGTACACACACTCAAAAAGACAATATCCAGACTGATATTTGATTGTATGCCACGCAAGTATTGCTCATTCAATTGAGCTGTTATGTAGGAAAAAGCCTAAAGATTTTGGCCTGCTGGATTGTTTCCAGCTGTCAGAAATGAATGAAATGATATTTCATTAAACTCAGAAAGTAAGCACTGATATCCCTTCAATGTAGAGGCATTCATATTGATCCATATTGCATGCTTTAACCTAGTAGTTTAGTTTAGTTTTCGAGCTAAAATGACTGATGGTCACTGATGGATCACGGCTTGAGAGAAACATGTCTTACCTGTAATAAGAAGTCAAAAAGAGCCAGTCTTCCCCACTCGGAGTGGTGGACTCCCACACAAGGTGCCGACCTCAGGTCTGTGTCCCTCCCACAGCGGGCCCGCAGCATCTGGTGGTACTGAACCCAGCTCAGTGGCACCGAGTTTTGGTCATTGTCTTCATCAGCGAGGTGCTGAATATCTGGCTCCCACCACAGCACAGGTCTGGGAGTCCCACTAATGTACCGATATGGTAGAGAGTCACTGTGAAAAGACCTCAGCACCGCAGGGAGACTCCTGTTGAGTCCCAGAACTCGGTCCAGGTGAAAGGCAAAAACCTCCAACCAGTCATCGGTGCGCTTGATCAGGGAGCAGCGGCCCTGCTGGCAACGTTCATTATGGCTGTCTGGATGTCTCTGCCCATGTCTACGCCGAGGTGGTGGCCGCTGTGATGGAGAAATATAGTGAAATATACCATAAAACCTTCCGTTCACTTTTTCATTTACTATTTACTACAGAACACTATTTTGCTTCGAACAACACACAACACATCGTTCAAATAAGTCTCCAAAGACTGGTGCCGCACTGGAGGCCGACAAAAGAGAAGTGCAATAGTCAAGCTTACAGGGGTCACGCAGCAGTCATCTCAGGCTAGCCTACGAGAGAAAAGTTCTAACCTTAGAAATGTTTGCTTAGATAAAATAAGGAGTACATTATATTGATTTCAATGTAAATTATAACAATTAAATATAATTACATTTTTTGTTTTTCAAATGAATTGTAATTATTGATAAAGAATTAGTTTGTGACATGGGTATAATACATTTAATTCACTGCAATCAGAAACTACACAATTTCTTGTGTTTAACACAAAAACAAGATTTAAGTTAAAATTCCTAACATTTACAGTTTTATTTGAATTTGTGTAGGAATGGAAGACTGGCCCCACACTCGGTTCCTAGCCCCTTAAGATGGGTGAAGCATCCGCTGGGCAATGGTGTAGACAGGCGATGGTCAAGATTAACCAGCACAGAGACATCACGGCTGCTGGATCATGGAGCGTCGAATACTGCACTTATGAAATTGCTCTAAGCTGTCTCTTTGCAGCAGCCACAGAGACAAACCTGTTGACCCAATTATCCTTTTTACGTAGCTCTTACCACTGGCCATCAATATCACCCCTTAACTGTGTGTATTCTTATTCTGTACACATGCACTCCTTTCACATCCCTCACATGTGGCTCTCCATACCACTTCTGCCTTTTTTTTTTTTTTGGCTGTTTTTTTCTCACCGTTGTTGAGGGTTGATGCTGGATTAATTTCACACCTGCTCAGAACTGTTTTAAGGTGTTCTTGCTTGTCTGTGGTGTTATCATTTGATTCCTTAAGTATGAATAATATGGAACACTTGCCTCACCTTTCATGATCCAGAAAAGGCAACGTTATCCCTGTAGTTATATGATGATGTTTGTTTGCTAAAAACCTGTTAAAAGGGCAGTTCTAGTGGAAATGAGAGAACAAAAATGCTATTCAGGGTCTGCACTTTCACTGCAATATAAACTATGAAATGTACCATCTTGAAAGACACATTCCTGTTCCTGCATTAATTTTCTTCTGTCCAGACTTAAATACCTACACAGATCAGCCACAACATTAAAACTGCCAACTGGTGTTAATGTAGTGACAAATCAGTATAGAGTTCACTCGTCTAAACCAATGGACTGGAATGATTCAAAACGTTTTCTCAATCCTTTTTCATGGCTTCGTTGCTTGACTAAGTCAGAAATACACTGACCTGCCACTACATTATAATTACTCAATGTGGTGGCTGATTGCATCTGTGGATGAAAGTAATTACACAGGTGTAACTACAATAAATGCAAATCAACATTATCATTGTAAAAAAAAAATCATCTGGTAAAAATGGCCAAAAATGTACATTTACATGTTATACAGGGTGATTGGGTCAGGCAGGAAGTTCCATATTCAGTGTTTTAATGGACTCCATCTTTACCTGAATCTCGGAATCAGAGGTGGTGAGTTAGTACAACCCATACAGCCACTTTAAACACACCTAGGGAAAATACTATTTCCGGACATAAGACAAAGCTACTAAGACACTGTGGTAGTGGGGCGTGGTAAGTGTGCCGGCTGCAGGTGTTTGGTGGAGAGACGGGAGTGGCAGCGGAAACTAGACAGCTGGCCAGACTCTGGTAATCAATTAAGGAAATATAAAGCATGGGGTTTACCTGGTTCTGGTCTCTCTTGCAGTAGGCTGGGTCCTAGGTGTGATTTGCCCCACACTCCTCCAAGAAGTATATGTATTTATTTATTGTGGCTGATATTGAGTTGTTGGACAATAAAAACAAACCGGTCTTGTTGCCACAAACACCTTGCTGTCCTTCCTTTTAACCTTCAACATGAGCATGCATTCCAACAGTGGCGCCCAACAGGAACCCATGTTAAAGGAAGACAACCTGCGGATCCCCCTGGAGCAGGCTCCCCAGCGGCTGGCCGCTATGCAAGAGAGTACCGCAGCACTCCAGCTCCAGGCAGAGTGAGGCTCTGCCGGAAACAACTCTGTGGGCTGCCCTTCGAGGAAGCCGGAAATCCTTTTGCCTACGGGCAGCAGCTCCTGGATGTGGTGACGCACTGGTTACTGGTTACGGGGATACACTCCGCTGAGGGCGTGGCGGAGCTGGTGACGCTGGAGCAGTTCACCACCGGATTGCCGTCTCCCATGACGGACAGGGTCCAGTGCCACCACCCCGACAGCCTCAACGCCGCAGTCGTCCTGGCAGAGGACTAACTCTCAGTTCCACAGCGTAGCCTGAAAAAGGAGTCGTGGTTGCCTACAGCCCCACAAGGCAGACTGATCCCGGCCCTGAGGAGGAGACGGCTCCCGCTGTCACTACACACACGCATTTAGTGTAGCCTGAATTCTCTGCTAATGCTTCCTATTTTTCTCTCTCTTCTCAGGGTCCAGCCTCTGCGTCTGGCGTCCGGCACCACCGGGGTCTTCTCAAACGTCTGGGCAGCAGGATTGCTGGCGGCACTTCCAACGGCCGTCAAAGGAGGCTGGACAACTGCGGGACCACCTGTTTGGATCTGTGGTCACATGATGAATATCTTTGACTGGAGAAGCAGGACTATCTCTCCCTGCATCATTCTTCACACCGCCTGACTCCCAGAGGTGGGGGTCAGTCCCCCAGGAAGACATTGTGTGATTAAAAAGGATCAAAGACAAGTGGGACATCTGGTGACAGAGGAAATGCACAAAGTCCACCATTTTGTAGAAAGGGGGCTTTTAACAAAGACACTGAGTTTCCATTGGAGGAAACACTAAGCCCCCAGCCCCGGTGAAGTGTCTGTAACGTCACTCAGGTGATTAAAAAGCCAAGGCTTCTTCCCCCTATCTCTCTTCTCCACAACCTATCCTCTGAACATCCTCTCTGGATCAGCTTCAGGCTTAGGCCTGCATGGCCTCTCCTCCAAGACCCCTCACCTGAGCAGGCCATCCACACGGGACGTGCCCCAGCGATCTCTGCGCTCCTCTCTGAGCACCGGACAATCCGCCACAGAGGACTCCCCCATCAGAGCCTCCACCTCCAGACGACAGCAATGCCAGCTCCTGTCCTCATGTTCCAGCGCCTGCAGCTTCAACCATAGTCTGCCAGTAACCATCATCAGGAGCACAGCAGCGCGTCAGCGCCGAGACTCTACCCCTCCAGAGACGCAAGGAGCCACAAGGCTTTCCCCTGCACCGAAACGGCACAGCAAGGACCGCAAGGGAGTCCAATCACCAGCTAACAACAGCAACGGAACGCAACTCATCTCTTTTCAAAGGACTGGTGACAAACTGGGCATGACACTGATAAGATTAGACTACATGGCTGAAGCATTCCAGGGTTGAACTGTGACAAATGAAATGTGTATCAATCTGATTATTTCACCTTAGAGTATGTGTTGATGTGTCCTTACAATGGCAGGATTGTAGTGATGTTAATGATGTTTCAGAAAGACACAAGGTCTGGCATGGAAATAACTCCTCTTCCTTAAATCTAAACCGTAAGTAACTTTAAAGACACACACATAACTCAATTTGGCCTTCCAGACAGAGTGGAGATGAATACCTCCTGAACTCCATTGTTCTCACAGGAGGACGTGACACACACCTTCACACATTGTTTGGACATGCTTAGGCATAAAAACATTAGGTTAATAAATGTTAATAAATGTTTTATTAATGCAATCTGACTTATTAATATCGCACAAGAACGAGTATTCTCCACCTCTGCTATGCAAAGATCTCCTAAATCCTTCAAGAATGAGACTGATAATTAATCAAATTACTATTATTTTTCGCCTAATAAGCGGTGGTGCCCCGAGGTAGAACGCTGACTAAGGTCATATTCTATTAATCAATATATACATTTTAATTATTTTTGATAGTGTATATTTGATTAGCCACAGCCCCATTATAGTTGGCCAAGAGAATGGTGGCTCGTGTGACGATTATCTGATACAAGATGATACACTGCACGTACAATCAAATCTGCCATAAGCCATACCCAACACACCAGTTTCTTCCCCCGTCCTGAGGGGACGTACCATATACCTGCATGTATTCAGGGGGGTACCCACCAGGCTCTGTTGGACACGGGCTGTGTCCAATGATCCATCAGCGCTTGGTTCGAACCAGGGCATGGGTAGAAGCGTCGTGGGTGAAGGTGAGGTGTGTGCATGGGGATATTCACCATACCTGGAACTGACTCTCCCGAGCGTGTTTCCTATGGAGGACTTCCCCTTCGAACAGTCTTGTGATGAGACCCACCGACCTGTCTTTGACCAGGTAGTGACCGATCACCGGTGTTTCCGTTTTTAAAACAAATAAGTCTTGTTGCCAGAAAAAACCCTTGCTGCCCTTTCTTTTACCTTCAACATGAGCATGAACTCCCACAGTCACTAATAATATGAATCAAAGTAAATATAAAAAAATCATTTTAATTAGTACTTACTGGTGTAGTTTTGCTCTTTGTGATATTGCCTCTTTTTTTCTCATTATTATGAAAAGACACTCTCATGAATAATTAAAAATCAATTCCCAAAAACTATAATCAAAACAATAGCGTACCTGCTGGTGTGCAGGAGGTTGTAGTGCAACTTGGAGAACTTGTCCATGAGCAGGCACCCTGGCCTTACTGACCACCTGGCCAAGGGTGAGAAGCTCCATCTTCTGAATATCATCCTTGCTGAGCCAAGGAAGAGGATGGAGGTGCGGACTAATCCTGAACCGCCTGTGGTCAGTATCCGGGAAGTCCTTCTCTGACCATCTCCGACACCAACTGCTGTCGTCTTTCTTTACAGCTGCCTCGGGTTTGGACAAAGAGTTTCTGTGCTCCACTGGCCTAGCATTCCTCTTCACTTCTGGGACATCCTCTGAGAAATGACGATGGTTTTTGAGATCCCTAGAGGGTTTTTTCACAGCTGGCTGCTCCCTATTGATTTTATCCGATTTCCCATTGTGCGTTGTTGCTTTTCTGTGCTTACCCAAAGCCTGGAGATTTTCTTCTCTTAACTTTACACTTGCATGGTTGCCATGTATTTGCTTGTCTGTATTCCTGTTTGTGTGTCTATCTTCCCATCTACCAGCCTGTCTGTCAGCAGGAGTATTGGCTGTGGTGGATTTGCTGTTTTCAAGATGAATGTATGTCTGAGCAGAGAGTTTTACCACTGCACTGAGGTTGGCTTGCCTAATTCTATGCCTTGGCCCTGTGTTGTTTACTATAAATTGTGGGACATGGAAATGATGATGACTGACTGGGTGCGCGATGGCGCCTGCCATCCCTTTGCTTCTGTGTTTATTTCTGTACAAGTCTGTGTGACTTTTTTCTCCCTCTCTCTTTACGCTGTTATTGTCATTGCTGTTTGTTAGAGCTGGAGATGGCTGGTTAGATCTGTCTTTGGTGCCGCTTGTCCACGCCCCACTGTTAATAGGAGCGAGCATCTGTTGAGAGTCAGTGGCTTGAGGTGGCTCCATGACCCAGGGCCTTGACCTGAACCCTCCAGCAGAGCTCAGGACGCGAGAAGACCTGCGGCTGATGTCAACAGGCAGTGAAGGCAGGGGTAGAGGGATGGTCATCACTAAGATTGTGAGGAGGAGGAAGATGAGGAGAAAAAGGGGCCATATGTGGAGCAGCCATGTTTGACCACAGCGGAGCTTTGACCATACTTGCCAGGCCTAAAGAGTGAAAACAATGAAAAAGAGAAGCAGAATTACATGTTACACAGACCAACAAAACCAAGATCACAATAAAGCGGGGCCTTACATTCCAAAGCTAGCATTTGAAGTAAAAGGAGAGGAGTCCTATGGGGTTAGCCAACGGCTGCACTGAGATCTCTAGGCTTCAGGCATGTGGAAAGCATGTGTTCATGATTTACACTCTGCAAGGAGAAGGGGAGTAGGAAAACAGTGTTTTGTCACATTATTTTGCTCTGATATGAGATGTTACAACTGTAATTTGACCTTTGAATGTTTATTACCCATAACGGAAATAAGAGAGAAAAACAGGAATTTTGTGACAAAGATAGAGCATAGTAAAAAATCCTGTTTATGCTGCACCAATCTGAATACATATGTGGCAGAATATAACGCCTATGGGAGATGATTGTGTGTTTCCAGTGGCTCAAAGCAGAATTAGATTTACCCAGCTGAGACCAGTGTGATTTTGGCATTCCCATAATTCAGGGCTGCCTCCTGCATGCGACGCACAGCAAGGAAAAAAGAACACATTTCATAAACGACCTTGTCACAGCCCCGGTGCGGCTTACTAGCTGTTTTCTAAAAGTAATTTTGTTGTAGGAAATTGGAAGTCTTTTCCCCTTTAGACTAGAGTCTGTGTTGGACCTCACAGAGTATTTCTTATTTCCATTAGATGCACTGAAATAGAGAGCAATAGCTCTGCTCTGACATTGAAATAAGAAAAAAAAAAAAAAAAGTAATCCAAAGATGTAGCACCCTTTTAAGGATTATTTTTTGGACACTTTTGTTTTACGACAGAAACCCTGTGTGCAGAAAGTACAAAGGAAATGTTCTAAGTGAAGGCTGGAATTTTTTCTCTATATGAGACCACCATTGGAAAGATAAACAGTAATAGAAGAAGCATATCCCAGCAATCGATGGGATTCTTTTCATTCCCCAAAACTGGAATCATGCCCAGTTGACATGAGCAACTGAAACATGATCCATGCCCCACTTCTTATCCTCACCTACCGCAAAGGGAAACGCCAGAAGTGAAAGGCTGCAGTTCTCATTCCTCTATAGAATGACCCAGATAACTGCTCTTTTTCTCTTCCCTGCCCCTGACGTCTCTCTCTCTTTCCTTCTCTGTCTCATTTAGGTGAAAGCAGAATGAAGGAATGTTTCAGACACCTGAGACATCTTCCCCATCTCAGAAGCAGTAAAAACATTCCCAAATCCCTTCACCTGTGAAAGGATCCCATTATTCCTCCACTGGACTGTAAAGTAGCTAACCAGTCACCCTTTGCTGGCAAATCCTCAGAGAGGCTGACATTACACTCACTTATACATCAACAGCATGGTCCAAATGTGAGACTTAGTGTTTTATTCTGACTCATATATAAACATTGTGGATATACTTTTTAAATATTGCGCTGATTCGAGATAACATGATGTTTGTATGGCTTTCTACTATTACTACGTTCAGTCATTTTTTACACGGTGAACACTTTTCAATTCAGTTCATAAGTGTGACGGAGCATTTTATTTTCATTTAATTACTGCACTTAGTGTGGATTACACTGAATACATATCATCATAGCTTAGGGGGTTGGCAACCTCTACTGAATTAAATAAACCTGCCTCTGACAAATATTTGCAAAGTGCAATTTTACAGTCTTTTTTTATTTCCTTAGATTGAATGATTTAATGGATTAATCACCACAAACAAAATGTGTGTGCTTGCCTTGACTTCTACATTCACATACAGTGTCTTAGATAATTATGCTAACCTATTGGCCTGCCATTATCAGTAAAACACAATATGAGTAAATGAATCAGTCAGTGTGCCATTTCTTCATGAGCTGAGCAACATTAATTAGTATAGCTCTATATAGATCTTAGTATAGCTAAGTGTAAACGTGTGAATATGACTGTGTGTTGTTTATACTCTTTAATGCCTCACTACAGATACACATAACCCGGAATTAAAAGAGGTCAACAGAGGTAGAGATCCACAGATCACATAAAAAAATACATATATCCAGTATATGTATGTTTCAAGTGATATGGTTGGCTGTACTTAAAAGGTCATGTGCTTTGAATAAACCATCACACACTTTAACTTGCAGAGGAAATACTTTAAGAGAAAAAGCCATCATCTAATTGGATTTGTGGGTGAATGCGCATGCACACACACATGCATGAACACACACAAAAAGGTTGTTTGCTAAGATACAATTCACATGTCACACACACACACACACATCCCCAATAGCCATCCACCTGCCTTAACAGGCCAAATAGCTGGCTGTTTGACAACTCCCTGCAGCTTCTTCCTTCCGTTTATTTTTAATATCTCAGGGTGCGAAATACCCCCCTTTTACCTTCAATTTGCAGACAAATTCTGATAGATAAGTGGTCGCAGGAGAAACCGGAGACCAACAACGTTTATTTAAACCGTCATGTCACAATCTTGTGGGACTCTTGAGGGGAGACATTGAACCCCTCTCGTGCATCTGGGGGAGAGAGGAGAGTTTAGTGCCCGGTGTAGTGTTGCCAACTCGCGGACTTTTTTTTATCAAAAGGGCCGCGGCAAGTCTAGTCGATTTCTTTATTGGAGACTTGTTGGTGTTTTGGCGACTATGACGTAAAAGCACTTATCATTGTGCAGCGACTGTCCTGAACGAGCAGCAGGTGCTGCTGTGAGCCCCTCCGCTGTCCTGAAGCGCTCACAGGCGGTCAGTCAAACAGTAGCCTTTCTGCCTGTCACATTTTTCACTTCCTGTGAGTTTGCAGGTATGTTATAATCACATGGAATACTTAAGTTAGTAGTTAGTGATGGCTAGATCTGTTTTGCAAGCATGTTCGACTTCAGTTACAGTTTGCATTGGTTGCTGAGCAATAAACCCCTGTTCTGTATTCAGACTTGTTTCAGGTGTTAATGTTTAATGAGAAGATGCTTTTGAGCATCAAAAATATATATTATTTGCACCTTTAGGATTTACAAAGCTGTGTATGTCTGCATGATTCATAATTTTTCAAAATTGCAGGTAAAATTTCGGACAACTTGCAATATTGTTTAGGGCACTAAAACATAACTGGCCATCGGTTTGGGAGTTGATCAACTAAGCATATGTGCTGTAGTTGCTGTTATACAGTTTAAAGAAAGATACCTAATAGTAAGAAAATACAAATTATTAACAAAGTGGGGTAAAAATAAATGTATTTTAAAGCTGAAGAGTAATGAGATAAGGTCTACGTTCAGCCAGTGTATGAGGAGGAAAACAGGAGGCTGTGTGACTGAGCAAGAGTAAGAGGAGACTGATTCCATGAAGGATCATTTACTGGCACACTGTATTATTTGGCCAGGGTAGATTTTCAGTGTGAGATGTTATTAACTAAACAGGACACAACTTTCAGCTCATCTGCCTGTGGATAATGGTATATCATACACATGTGCATGTCTTTTTAAATATTTAATTGTATTTGTGTAGCCCACAAATAACAATGAAAAAAGGGCTTCACAATGTGTAGTAGTAGCCTCAAAAGAGTGAGGAGAAACTACCAAAAAAAGTATTTATACGGGAAGAAAAAGCAGAACCTCATGGACAGCCACAAGTAAGGGATCTCTCTACCAGCACTGACAGAAGTGCAATAGACTTGAAAACACCTAGTGCTTTACTTAATATCAATCAGTGAAACAAAGGATTCACAGACTCAGAGAATATTCAGTCAATAAGGTTTGAAAACATTTTGATTAAAACAAAATCAGCCATCATTTTAAATTACGTGCAAGACCTGCAAGTGTTATGTTAAGGTTTATGTAAGTGTTGCCAATCTTCGACTACCAGCCATCGCAAATGCAGTGTTTTTCAACTTTTTTGAGCCACAGAACATTTTTTATATTCAGAAAATACTTTCGCACATCACCAACCAAATATTTTACAAAATAACACATTAGAGCCTAATACTGTATAAATAATGAAAATGTAGTCTCTTTATACTCACTCAGTGTTAAACCTGGGCCTGTTTAGAAATGATTTGCAGTAACTAAATAATATTTTTTAGACCAATGAAGTGAAAATGGACAATTTCCCACGGCACTCCTAAAGATGTCATCTCACATGGCACTAGTGCCACGGCACAATAGTTGAAAATTACTGCTCTAATTGATGTATGATACATTTCAGTTATTATTCTTAATTGTGTGTATGTATGTGTGTGTGTGTGTGTTTCCCAGCCAAAGGAAGAGGAGATGCAGTGCTCATGACAAATCAAGCTCTGAGACTCCATCTTTATACCCCAATCTTCCAAATTCACTGAACATTGAACTAGTACTTTGGCCGTTTCATCAGTAGTTGCCCATTACTCCAGATTTTAAATCTAAATCTAAATACATCTTCTAGTTCTTAAATGGATAATTACATTCTCATTTGCATTTGTCAGTATTATTCTGCAGTTGCTTTGAATGTATGTTAAGGACCATATGTTTGTTCTAGTAATCACGATTAATCACATTATTTAATTGCATTGTTATGCATTGTTATGCGCTGAATTTCATTCATGAATTCAAAAGTAATGTATTGCTCACTTCTATATTAAAAGTAGGCAAGTAGTATTAACAAAAGTGCAGTTACTTGTAAATCTCAACCTAAACATTAATTAGTGTAATCAAATGAAAAATAAAACCAGTACATCATGAGCAGAATCAAATTAAGATGTATATGTCTGTTTTCTTTTTGTTTAGCCTGTAATTCAAAGAACAACTGAAACTGTAAACACACAATAACCTGCACCAACCAGGAGATGCCACGTCATGAGCACCGCTCCGCCCACCGATAGTTTAGACCAACAGGAATGTATGTGCCACTATGTCATGCGCCGTGACGCATCATACTTCGGTTCCGGGTCCCCGCCCGCGGTGCTTCGGATGCTTTCGGCTGTCGACTGAGATTCTCAGTCAACAGAAGAAAAGTAACACTTTAGAGATGCAGATGGTGTAGTTACGCAATGACAACATTAATTGCACTTCTCCATTCCTCCGACTTAACGGAAAAATGCGCTCCGCTCTGAGTCCTTCATCCTGTTCATGTGACAGATGTCGTACGCCCTGCCCCAAATGCTCTCATGGTTGAGACGCGTGAGTGACTGATTGTTTTGTGACTCTCTGTTTTCAGAGCCACTGAGAGACAGACTTAAATAAAGCAGTTAATGCACGATAAAATAATTTAATGAGTTAATGGCTTAACGCGAAAATTAAGTGATGACGTGTCCAGCACTAGTTTGTTCAGTTTACAAATGTAAACAAAGATGTATGTAGTGGCAAAGTAAACTTAAAATGTACTTACCTTACACAATGCTTTTCAATTTCAGAACCCAGTGACACAGCTCAGAACTACTCTTTTGCAGCCTTATAATACAGGAAGACACTGCTATATTAAATTCATGTTGTGTGGAGAAAAAAGGAGGCAATGATGTCACTGTATGTGTTGCACTGACCCATAAGCAAAAATGCCAAGGCAGTGCCCTGTGTAATGACTATAATAATGACCAATATGATGTGAGCAAGTATGGCGCAAACACACATACACACTTGAATGAATGAATGTTCATATTTCATCCAAATTAATCCCATGTATAGTGTGTGCTGATTTATGTATTTTAGTTTCCTGATGAATTAGTGTATAACTAAACATTTCAACAACCATTCTTTCAAAAGAAGATATCCTACACTGCTCTCCCTGTAAGCGAAATGATAGTGACTGATGCAGACTAATTAAAGAAGGATGCACCTCATCCCATCACCTCTCTACTCTCTATTGCGTGAGAGGCACTCCAGGGCCGTAAAGAGCCATACTTTCAGACTCAAAAACCAACTATTGCCCCATAGCAATCACTGACCTGACCTGAACTGAAAAAAAACACAAAACATCCTCCTGCCACCAACCCTCCCAGCCATCATTACCTAAACACTCCACACCACAAGTCTACCAAATGGAATAGTATTATTCACAGTAAGGATATGTGCATTCTATTCTATTTTATTCTATTGAACCTACTAACCTACCAAAACAATTTTAGACAATTCTCTAATCTTGTTTGATCCTTTTCAACCACAAAAACCTCCCATGGATGTATGTGCTGTACAAACTGTTCCTTTATTTCCCTGGGGAAACATGTGATAGCTCCAACAACAAAACAACTTCCACCTCTGAGAACATCCACCGAATCAAATTACAAAGGGGAAATTTGAGCTTGAGGAAAGAACTGTGTTGCTAAAGAAGAGAGGTGATGAGGGCTATGTGTTCTAAAAGGTTATTTTACTACTCAATACTACTCAAACATTTACTCTGTGTAAAAAATCGTACAATCTTTGAATCAACTGAACTTGCATCTGGTTCATTAGTTACACACCACTTCACCTAAGATAACTCCGCTTTGTGTCTAAGAGTTTTTTATTTTTAGTCCAAACTTGAGTCCAAACATACCACCTTTCTTACAAATCGTGGTCTGCATACGAAATGAACCCTATAATTTTACCAGGAATTATTGTTTCATAATAAACAGCATAAAGCCGAGTAATATTAAGCTTACTTACGAGAAAACGGCACAATTATTTTAATCATCTGAGTGCCTTACAAGGCTATTGAATTCATTATTTCAATTACATTTTGTTTTCCGAATCTTTCATTTTATGTATACATACCAGATCAGATCATTATATACATCATTTTACAACACCACAGTAAGGCCGAGAGCCGAGTAATTTATATAGAGAAAAAACAACATATTCCATGGTGAGAACGCACAAGGCAACAGTGGAGGGGAAAACTCCCTTTTAATAAGAAGAAGCCTCCAGTAGAACAAGACGTGGGCGGTGATCAGCCGCAAGATGTTGGATTGAAAGGGGAGGCAAGGGAGGAGGACAGAGGGGAGGACAGAGGGGGAGAAGCACAGACTACACCTTGCACATTTTTTGTGGTTAGAAGAAACCTGTGAAATCTGGTGGGATCCTGAGATTAAGACAGGAATGCATCTTCCTTCACCTTTGCCCTCCAAACAGGGTATAGAACCATTCACACCTTGAAATGTTGAAAGCTTAGTTTGAAAGCTTTGTTGTGAATGAACAGATTAGATATTATTTTCTTTTCCTTTGGCAAATGAGTTAAGGACTCCATGCTTTATGATCCTCATCTCTGTGCGCAGACGACGCCAAAACATCACATCACCGCTCTGAAAGTAATTACTCCGTGGCGCCAAAATCCTCGCTCCATGGCTTCAGTGGGTGTGTACCCATGGCCAAATCTGTTCTCCTATTTACATTCCTTTCTTAGGAGGGGACTGCACGGGACAAAATATTGCTTGAAAGATGTGGTAGGCATAAGACAAACGGGGTCGACATTTTAGAATCATTTGACGAACCCTAACCCAAAAAGAACAGACTTTGATATGTGGCCAAATCACACCAAGTTTAAAGCTCGGGGCAAAAGCTGTAATTCCAGTATAAGTACGATAAAGTTCCTTTGGCATTTGCTGGTTGAACACAGCAGTCCTTTCAAATCTACATACCATCTGTATACAAGTGTTATTGAGAGACTATTCCGGCTGTTAGAACCAGCCTCAGCACTTTTCATTCCCTCTCCTGAGACTGAAACAGTATTGAATTTAGAGGGTCAATGGCAGTAAAGGTCACCAGTCCTGCTTCATCACCTTTGCCTATAGCTTTGTACCAATTGTAGGACAAGAAAGGATAATATCCCACTTATTTGTAATATGATGAAAACCTAATAAAAGCAAAGCATAATTTTACTAAAGAAAAGTTTGAAGTCACTGCTGACATCCAACTGCTTTTTCCTCCGCTCTCTGTTACCTGTGCACACGGCTTTGACAAAAGTAACACTGGATTACCACTGCGCTACCTCCAATGTGAATGGACGTACATACGTACAGAAAGACAGACAGACATACATGCATACATAAATGTAAAATGACTGGTGACAGCCGGTGTTAACCCATTAGGCATCATTAAGTAAATGGCTTTTAAGACGTTATTTTCTGTTAACTCCCCTTTCTATCACCTCTCTTTACCTCTGACTGTCTTCTCTCATACCCTTGTCCAAAAAAACAATTACACTTCACATCAAGAGCACTTAGTGATACACAAGTATAAAAGACATGAGCAGCAGAAAGTTAAACAGGATCCCTCTCCAGGTTGTAATCACATGCAGTGTTTCCCCTAGGTTTGCTGTTTTATATATATATATATTTATTTATTGATTTATTTAACACATTGAATTTCAGGGGGGCGCGAGGGCTCAATGGAGGCAATGGTAGAGGAACACTGACATGAGTAGGAGGCAAAGTGCCTCTGTAGTCACAATCACTGTTCTGAAATATCTCTATCCATTCGGTTTTCATCACTGTGCAACACAAGTTACACATATCTGCAGGGAGTAGCAAATTCTTCCTCCTATACACACAGACAGAGGTAGTGAAAAGGAACGTGTTTGCATCTCGCTCTCAGTTGCTGTTTCAACAAATCTGTCTTGCTATCTTAACCTTAAAGCCAAAAGGATTTAAAGGCAAAAGTCCCTGTGACAATGCTGAAGGCCGTAGGCTTCTCTTCTGCAGCTTTGGAAATTAAAATGTAATAATTATTTATACAAAACAGTGAGAAGCTGCTCAGAGCCAGTATAGAAGCTTGTTGGCTCAAGTGCAAACTCAGCTACACCATCAGTTATGTGACCCTTGTACCTCACTTTCCAACAGTCCCTTCGACCGCCTGGTGAGGAAATGCAGCTGTATACTCTGCTTACTTCAACCAAGTCACAGAAGCTACTTTTTTCTTTCTGTTAAACAACTGCAACTTCCAGGAAGATGTCAATTTAGATAAAACCAATATTTCCCAATGTCTAACCCTGTGTCTCTGTGTTTTATGTCATTATACCCTGACGTAAATAATAATGAAATACGTTTTAATATATGAAATCCTGCCCTTTTTTCTTCCTTTAAAATATGTATGTTTGGGTCATTTACATACATTTTCCATCATTGAATATTAAGTAGCTAAATGAGCACTATATTTTGGTAGCGGCAGTGTGTAGAGCTGAAGAAAATGTTTGTTCATAATTTCAAAAAGGATGCAGTTTAAGTTTAATTAAGATACAGATGTAGCCACATCAACCAGCACAACTTTGTATTGTGATTTATGCCTCATTGTTAAATTAAACCATTCTTTAAGATATCAATGAGAGCTAACCTGAAAGGTTCACCTGTTGACATGGTATTTGATATACCAATCAGAATTTTAATGCTGAATTTTAGTTTTTGCATCAAAAATATTCTGTGTTAATTAGACATTTGTAGTGTTACAGATTGTGTTTAGCAGCACTGGCAATGGGACTGTATCATGTTGGTGTTATGAGTTGTATCCGTTTTTTTTGCGTTCTATTTAGCTGGTTTTAGTGTTTTATGATTTAACTGCTTTGACCCATTATCCAAACTTTTGAACTACCCTGTTTGATAATCATTGTGGCTCCATTGTCAGCTACGCGATACTACTACAGCAGCTAACATAGCAGCTAGCTACACTAGCCCTGGGTATTTGGTTGACCCTGCTAATAACCAGCTAGCGAGCTCTGACCTGCTGCCTCACCTTTTATCCAAGTACAACCTGATTGTTCCGTCTCGATTTTCCTGTGGATGAGGACTCTGGACCATTGTTTGGATTTACAATTCATCGTCCTGGTGTGGTTAGCCCTTGTCGGCAGGGGCCGCAATTTGCGACAATACTCAACCACGCAACTTCTCACACTCAACAACCACATCACTTCTCCGGTAATGCATCGCTGTCATCAAAACTCATCAAAACAAACAACACGTGCACTCAGACTGCTTACGAACACTGGTCAAAGCAAACCACACAAATCAAAATCATTCACATCTCACATCTCACAATTCGCACTATTGAATACCCGATCCCTAAATAACAAGGGTTTTATCCTCAATATAATTTATTGGACAATAAACTGGAATTCCTTTGCTTCACAGAAACCTGCCAAAAAACCCTGGAATACTTCTCTCTAAATCAAACTACACCTGTTTCCTTCACATATATTGATAAACCATGCAAGGAAGGGCGTGGTTGTGGAATAGCAGTCGACAGACAAACCATAAAAACCAGTCCAATTTCAATATCCATGTTGACTCTCTCTCTCCCACACAGAAGGCCTCCCCATCGAGCTGGTCAACACCTACAACAACACACCATCCTCCTGCATAAATGACAATGCCCCCATACAAAACAAACTTGTCTCCTTCACCCATTCTGTACACCGATCAACTCCATCATCTCAAAGCCAAGGGTCGGCAAATGGAACATCTCACCAAAAAAAATGATCTCGCTGTCTGTCTGGAGGCTTACAAACTCCATCAACAGCAATATAAAGATGCCCTAAATAATGCAACCTCATCCTACTACCCTTTCATCATTCAATCAGGCAGCAACAACCCCAAAAAAGCCCATCATAAACAAACTCCATGGGCACCATCTCTAACTCCTTCACCACCAACAAATGCAATTAATTTTATCTTTTCAAATCTTTTCAAATTCACAACCAGCTGACTGCCTCCTCCCCCACCACCCTCCCTGGCCTTCAACCCGGACCACTACCACTTCTGACCCACTCTTTTCACATCTTTCAGTGAAATCCCAGAAACAGTCATATCCTCCATAATCACCAGCATGGGTCCTCAACCTGTGCCCTTGACCCCCTCCCCTATTTGTTAGTCAAGGCCTGACTCCCCACACTCTCCCCACTCATCACCAGCACAATTAACTCCCTCCTGTCCAGTGGCCTTTTCCCCCCTGCCATCAAGCTTGCTGCCATCAGCCCTGTACTGTAAAAACCTGGACTTGACCCTGACAACCCGGCAACCACGGAATCATCCTGGAACCCAAGTCAGCCAGGTCACAACAGGCCTTCTTTCACCTCAGAAATATTGCCCGCTTCCGACCTTCCTTCTCCTTCAATGCTGCAGAAACATTAATTCACGCCTTCATAACTTCCAGACTCGACTACTGCGACAGTATCCTCTATGGTTCAACACACAAAATCCTCAATAAACTACAATATGTCCAGAACTCCACTGCCTGCCTGCTCCCCCTCAAAACCAACCTTTTCAACACTGCATTCCCCTATGAATGTATGAAAAAAAAAGAGTCAAGCGTTTCAAAAAAAAATATCCACAGCTAAAGAAGCACAGGTGGGTACACAATGAGAGGCAGCAGGGCAGCAGGCTTTGGCACAGCACGCATACACAGACTAATGGTTAAGGAGTTTTTTCTGTGTGCCAAGCACTGCATTCAAATGTGGGCCCTGCAATATGACGTTATTTTTGGGCTTATTTCCTGAGAGCGCAGTGGAACATGTTCGAGCACTAAAAGTATGTTTTGCAAGCACATCATTATATTTTGAACCAAAATTGCCTGTCATGCACTCTCACAAACTCGCTGCTGTGCTCGCTGGCTCTGCCATGCGCTCGCCCGCTCGACCGCTCCTCCCTCTGCGCGCTCGCATTTGCCTTCTTGCTCGTGTCAAGGTGGCACAGCCTTACAAATGTGCCAAAAAGCCAACCAATTGGGGAACTGGAAGAAGCTTAATGCTGATTGGCTCCTTCGTCTCCAATCATATCTTCCAACTGAGACACCGCAAGAGATTAGTAATTATGTGTTCGCAAAACATAGTTTCTGTGATCAAACATATTCCACTGCGCTCTCAGGAAATAGGCACACAAATAACGCCTTACTGCAATAGGTAGACCTGAAGAGAAGAGGGAAGAGAAGAGAAGAGATGAGAATAGAGGAAAGGAGGAGAATGGGCAGAGGTTTTGCTCTCTTGGCTCCCATGTGACAGACGAAACCAGGAGCTTGTCTGCTCTACATATGGAACCAATTTAAAATGTGAGGCTATGGGGAAAGCTTGAAAGACTGATGATCACCCAAACAGACGCCTGAATAACAGTCTTTTGACTTGCCAGCCAAGCTATTTTCAAATTTCACCTCTTAAAAACAATTTGACAGTATGGTATGCAACAGTGATTTATGAACATACATTGTATTACTACAGACAAAGAGCATGCTCCATAGATAGATTTCTATTACTTGCTGATTTCCTTTAATTTATGAATCAGTCACTCGATTTGGAAAGAAAGGTCAGAAATGTAAATATTTTTGTGAAAAAGATTTTTTTGAATCTTCCTAAAGTCACCGTTTTTATACTTTGCCCAACCAAAACCTCAAGATCAACCATATTTTAAATAATTGAAAATAAGGGAAAAGCAGACAATAGTCACATCTGAGACTAAATGTTACACGAAGAGCTGGTTTAGTTTCAGTAACCATACATAGTTTTGTTACAGTTACAATTTGAAAGGGCTTTAATATTTTGGCTTTTAAAGACATCAGGGAAACCACGGTTAGGGCCAAAATCCTGGGGTTGATAATTGACACATTTATGACCAGACCAAAGCATAATGAATTAACTAAAGATAATTAGCATAAACATTATAATGAAAAATACATTTGGCATGATGATAGTTGGCCACAGAACTTACACATGGCTTTGAATGAGAGAGCTGTGGTTGCACGGGAGAACTTCCAATAGTAGTAAGTACTGGTGGCTTACTTCTGTCAAAGTCAATAATCATAATAATATTTTGAAGTTTTTGAATGTATTGCAGGCAATAAGAAAAGAATTGCACACAAAGTGCGGCCGAGATCTGCATTTGTGGGTGAACTACTTTAATCAAATCCAACTTTTATTTATATTCACAAATAATAGTTTGCCTCATAGAGCTTCACAGTCTGTACAGAGTGTGACAACCTTAACCATGAAAAGGGTGAGGGAAAACTGCAAAAAAAAAAAAAAAAAATGAAATGCAGCAGATATGTGCCTAGGCAGCACTGCACTTTTCCCAGAGTGTCGGGCTGCAGGCTGTGAGCATGCATTAGATTAGATCCGATCAGAAACTCACCATGGTCCAGTGCACTCCGCTGCAGCCTTGTCACACAGTCCTTTATGGCTCCTACCACATCCCCTCTGCACAATGGACACCGACACCTGGAGATGCCGCCACTCCACGGCTTTTAGTTTTCAAGTCTCTCCGGACCTTTTATTGATTTCTGTGTGTTTGAGGAGACACGTGGACCGCAGATGCACAGCTCCCCCACCCCGAGGTTACGCTCCTTACCCGGCACAGATGAGCTCCGTGGAAGAAGAAATGGCCTTGCCTCAGGGAGGAAACTTGGTGAAAGTTGAGGAGTCTCGCCCCTGCGGACTGGGACGTTTGGGCAGCTGGCTAGCACACGGCTGGACACACCCCTACAACCCAAGGCTCCAATCAACGACGTGCTATGCAGGGACTGAGGGGCACTGACGGTGAGTTGTGTGACTGTGAAGATGAGGAATGATGTGCTTCTCCAGGAGGAAGATGAATTTGAGACACAGAGGACGGCGATGGAGGAATTTACACAGAGCTATGTGTGCACACAGATTATGTGGCCCTTTGGACAGAGATGAGCATTACGTGTCTGAGGCTGTTTCATTGAAAGGATGCAGTAGACCTCTTCAGTTCGTAACAAAGCCATCCTAAGTCCGATGGAAGTGATACAATATATGGACATCTTTGTCTCAGCTGTGTATGTTGAACATCTGGACAGGATCCAGAACCATATTCACTGCTGCATCTTAATAACAGGAATCCCATGCCGTTGTTTCTATCAGAAACTTTTATACATATAAATTATACATTCAGCATGTATAGCTAGCTTCTAGAGCGTTACCTCGGTGCCACAAACCAAAAAAGCAAAAACACCTCATTCAGTTACCAAAGTCAGTGACTATAGTGCTGTAATTAGCATGCATGCATTATGATATTTCCTATTTGAGTGATTATTAGTTACATATTTCATATGTGCTACTACTAGTGTTGCTTTCGTCAACGAAAATGATGACTAAATATCGTCGAAATAACGAACCTTTTTCACGTGACGAAAACGAGACGAGGCGCAACGTAAATGCTAGTCTTGTGACGATAACTATAACTAAATATATAATGCAATATTGTTGACGAATAAAAACAACACTAAATGTGGTTTACAAAGAAAAAACTATGCTAAAATGTCACTTCATTTTCGTTGACCAAAACGAGAATAACATTTCGTCTCGATTAGTTCAGTTCGCACTGCGCAGACTCAGGAGACGTGACTACCTCAATCCCCACTCGTGGCATGATTTAAAACCGCGGTCCTCAACCTTTTTGTGCCACGGACCGGCTTAATATAATACAAATATTTTGTACGGACCGGTCATAAAGGTGGCGGATAAATACAAAAATATGCAAATGTAGCATGCATGCATTATGATATTTCCTATTTGAGTGATTATTAGTTACATATTTCATATGTGCTACTACTAGTGTTGCTTTCGTCAACGAATATGATGACTAAATCTCGTCGTCAACGAACTTTTTCACGTGACGAAAACTAGACAAGACGCAGTGTAAATGCTATAACTATAACTAAATATATATTGCAATATTGTTGACGAATAAAAACGAGACTAAATGTGGTTACAAAATAAAAAAACTATGCTAAAATGTCTCTTCATTTTCGTTGACCAAAACGAGAATAACATTTCGTCTCGATTAGTTCAGTTCGCACTGCGCAGACTCAGGAGACGTGACTACCTCAATCCCCACTCGTGGCATGATTTAAAACCGCGGTCCTCAACCTTTTTGTGCCACGGACCGGCTTAATATAATACAAATATTTTGTACGGACCGGTCATAAAGGTGGCGGATAAATACAAAAATATGCAAATGTGCAACACGTCTTGACCCGTGAAGAGGCACAGACGGATGTTATCGGTAGAGAATATGGCAATTCTTCAAGATAAAATATCTTTCAATCTCTGATAATCAATCAATTGAAAAAATGTGCGCTACGTCGGTGCGGTCCTCCGCCTCCCTCCCCGCGTGTCTCGCCGGTTTCTCCTAAGGGAGTCGTCGGCTGGGACGCACCTGCGGAAGTCTGAGGCGGGGGTCCTCCGTTCAGTCGTCCGACTACCCCCTCGTGTGCTCGACACCCTCTCTGAACACACAACGTTTAGACCCCGGACATAAGACGAACCCTCATTTTCAGTTATTTTTTTTTCAAGGAAAAAAACAACAACCCCGTTTTATAGTTGGGTCAATATGATGGGGCTAAAACTAGACTAAAATGTCATCAGTTTTCGTTGACTAAAACTAGACGAAAATAATCATGGATAAGTCTGACTAAAATAAGACTAAAATGCTCAGACTAAAACTAATAAAAACTAAAATGACAGCTTGACACAAAGACCAGACTAAAACTAAAAATTAAAACAGGCCGCCAAAAACAACACTACCTGTGCAGCTAAAGTCCAAACTGCCAACTGATACAGAAAGCAAGGCAAATTATAGGAGCAAAAAAACAATATACACAGGCAGTCTGCTCACTAACAGTGGAAAGCCCATTTCATACGTGTTATCCATACATCATTTGGAGTTAGGGCTATTTGCAAATAATTGGATAAGTGGTGCCCAACAGGTATGACTGTTCACCCTGAGGTTTACCTGGGGCTACCAGGTCATTTTGTGTATTCGTGTGTATTGTGTGTAGTATAATTTGATTTGTGTGTAAATGTCTTTAGATTAAACTTCCCAGTAACCGCGCCGGGATCTTTAAATTGCCATGTTATCTAGTACCTAATTTCATAAACGGACATGATTAAATTACCAAAAGCAGACAATTAAAGAATCTTTCAGGAATGACCTCTGTCAGAGTTGTGGCCTACGTCCTATTCAGTGTGCTTGTAGAAGGTTAAGGGGGACCTCTTGTGTTGATCAAGGCTAATAGCCGGTTTGACTTTTTTCTCGTCCTGTTGTGTATGGCGTTATTTTTGTGCCTATTTCCTGAGAGCGCAGTGGAATATGTTAGAGCACAGAAACTATGTTTTGCAAGCACATCATTATATTTTGAAGAGAAATAGCCTGTCACGCACTCTCACAAACTCTCCGCTGCTTGTTTCAAACAGCACAAAAATAATGCCATAGTTGTGCTGTTTGAAACAAGCTTTGGGATGGTAGTAAGGCTGGCAAAAGGAGAAAGACGTATATGGTGAAAGCTCGTCTATATCTGAGGAGCTGAGGAGAGAGGTCCCAATGTAACATACACAACATACATATGGCCAAAAAACTAAAAACAAAAAAAAATAATTAAGGTCGGACATTTAAATTTGTGTTAACATATAATTTTTAGACAACTTTATTTGTTGGATCTGAAAATATTTGTATCATTGCATCTTGTACCACTTTTGTGACTTGACTAAATCTTACAAATGTAATGTAATGAGAAGCGTGCTGCCAGATGTGATGAGGAATACTTGCCAGTAGGAGGCGATGGTGGTATATTTTTAAAAATTGTTCTAACCTGAAAAAAAACATTTAAATGTTATATTTTATTGACAATACAGCTCTATACACGTATAACTATCAATCTACCAGAGAGACTGCAGCCAGCTGTGGCTGCATGCATCTCTCCTGCTCTAAAAACAGGAAAACATTCAAAACTCAAGGTGCAGAATATACTACTGCACACGCATGACATAAAATATATTGCAATTAAAAAAATGTTTTTATCATTTCTATCGTGTGTGTGTGCATGCAGCAAGGAAATTAAAAGAAAAACAAGCTGCAGCATGACGGGTTGGATTATAAATAAAGGGGTAATACATCTACTCTAAACATCTAAACATAACCATTCAATACCAGTCATTGCTATGATTTCAATGTTGTGTTTGATAAAACATACAAAATAGGTTAAAAAATGTGTTGTGCTTTATTCATCAAACACAATGTGTCACAATTGTACTAGTCTGCTACTGCTTGTATTCAGAGCCATTCATTATTGTCTAACTATCTATAATCTCTTCACACAACATCCATGACTTTAATGTTGTAAAATATAAACTTTGTTCCATGATTGACCCCCTCTTATGTTGTTTCGAGCCCTCGCTTGTTTCTTCAATCAAATGTTTTCAATTTGACCAAATCTGCTGACTTTTTGCAGAACAAATTTGTCTCCTCATAGCTGCATAGTATAGATTATTATAACCTTTGTATAACATATATTAGACTTCTTTTAAAATATACAGTATCATCTGTATCATGAAACTTTAATGTCTACAATATGAAATAACTATGCATGTTTTTAGTGTGAAATGAATAATACATTTAATCTATAACATGTGGCCTGAACAATATGAAATATTTCATTCTTTGTTGTCCTAAAGATGACCAGATGTATATACTGTGAACTGCAGGCAGCCAACTTAATAATTCTGCATTTTCAAAAATGCACCACTAGAGTGCCCCACAGCAGGAGAAAGGGGCTTGACTCAGACCCATAATAAAAGGATTCTAATGCTTGAAAGTTTGAATGCAAAGGAATGTGAAGCATGTAAAACAGACACAAACAGCAATGGAAAAAAATGGTGTATGAAACAATTCAACAGCACAAAGCTCAGTTGATCGCCTGATCATCTGGTCTTTGACCTTTGTCTTTCCTGCCCACTCACTCCCTCCTGATGTTCAAGACCACTGTCACTGTAAACAATCCACTGCTTCATCTGACTTTGTTGACCTCTGATCCCCCACCCTGACCCCTCATCAATGCAACCCCTACAACCCATATTGTTATGACATTTCAGCAGAATAAAAGATCTGTTAAACAGCCGAGTGCATGTCCCATTAAGTGGCAGGGTGTGTAAGAGGGAGTGTGTGTGCTCAGTATACATATGTGAATTCACTTGTTCTGCATTGCTCCACTCTGTTAGACTGCGCGGGATTTATGAAAGACAGAAGGAGAACACTTCCAAACCACAGAGAGGCAAATAAAGAAGATATTTCCCTGCCACACAGTGAGCGCTTTGTTCTCTGGCAGAATTCCTCTGGCTTTACACTGCTGCACATTATCAGCAGATTGGAACATATGTGAATTCACTTGTTCTGCATTGCTCCACTCTGTTAGGCTGCGCGGGATTTATGAAAGACAGAAGGAGAACACTTCCAAACCACAGAGAGGCAAATAAAGAAGATATTTCCCTGCCACACAGTGAGCGCTTTGTTCTCTGGCAGAATTCCTCTGGCTTTACACTTCTGCACATTATCAGCAGATTGGAACCACACCAACAAGCTGCGCTATCACTCAAAATGCATTCGTTTGTATTGCTCTGTCCTAACAGCATTGATTGTTTAGGTACAGGAAGGAGTAAACATCCAAACGGCTGTATTTTGTGACATGTTCTGTGAAATCATTAACTTAGATTAATTATATAATGTAATTTAGTTCTAACTGAGCTGTGCAGTACATTTATTTTCTTGGACAGTCAGTGTTTGGAACATGAGTATGACACATCAGACATTACTTTATTATCACTGTTTTCATGAAATTACACTCTTGATGCAGGATCCAAAGCTGGCTTAGATCAGTGTCATTAGAACCTGCATAACATTCCCAGAATGCACTGTGAGAGACCACTGAGTCACACTCAGAGATGACAAATGAAGCCCTGTAGTGGAAATGCATATTTGCACCATTATCACCATATACGTTTTCTTTTACTTTTAGACCACTGTGGTAAGATATTTTAGGGCTCTTATATTTAGGTCTGGGGAAGCCCCAGCCAAGAGCTTTACACCTCTTGTTTCCCTTTCTCATTTCATTTCTTCTCTTTCTACTGGCCCAATCTTTTGGTGAAAAGTTGCTGACAGTTGCTCCATGCATAGGTGGAGCAAGTCATTCACCCGCTAGTCTAGGACCAGTTTGTATGAATGGATGCGGAGTGATGCCACCGTGTGTGTTGGCGGGGGAGGGGCTTACTTACACTGGCTTTAAAAAATTCGGCACACTTTTAAGAGTATTTTGTCTCATACTTCTCAGTCTTACTTTCATAGCCTTTTACAATATAACATACACATTTCTCAACAATATTTGGCTCAGGTGATATCTCTAATGACAATCGTGTCAGTAAACTCTGACATCACTGGTAGACATTGTTAACACAGTGTATATATGTACATATATATATATATGTGTATGTGTGTGTGTGTGTGTGTGTGTGTGTGTGTGTGTGTGTGCGTGTGTGTGTGTAGAGCTGTAGTATGGAAGAAGTGTGTCTGTTAACCTAAACAAGCTAACAGAGCAAGTCTGTAAATCCCTCATTACTATATTGTGGTGTTTTTGCTGCACAATGATAAACGTGTTTGTCAAATATTTAGCAACAGATGAGTGAACTTACAGTAATAAATGGTATACATTTTCAATATAATATTGGGTAGGTTATTGCCTTCAAAATGCCTTAGATTATAAATGTACAAGGGAATTTACCTGTTGAATAAATCACATTTATTTACCATATAAAATTAATTGGGGGTCACTGTGTAAACAGTAGGAAACGTAAAATTAAATTGATGTTCCTGGACCAGACTGAAAAAAATCTGATACCATGTGTGAAGATCCATCGCTCATGTTCCCATACCAGAATTTGAAGGTTAGGAATGAGGAAGGGAGAGGATTTTGTGGCAAATAGAACTTTTATTCTCAACTGAAATCAAACAAAACAAGAGGCTCCACACAGTCTTCAAATAAACCAAAAACAGCACTCTGGGACTTTGAGTCATTTAGTGTGAGGCCTTCCTCCTTCAGCCTAGTGCAAGAGAGACCAGAACCTGGTTAACCACATGCTTTTATAACGAATGAGTTGATTACCTGATTCTGGTCAGCTGTGTCTTGTATCCAGCCATCCACTGTCACACCACGTTACCATGGTTTCCTAATCAATCAGGGAGGAATGTTTAAGGCGGATGTTGCGTGATAGCTGAATGTACAGAATTGAACCGAATCAAATAAATATGGCCTGCAGAGATGGCGACATCAGGACGAATTTGCCACAAACAATGATTTATATACAAACAAATTGCACAATACAGACATGCACATACTGTATATTTGGCCCTCTGCTAAAGTAGCCACTGTCACTCAATTCATCAGTCATCCCCGTCAGTTCCTACAAATCTGCCCAGCATATTCTTACCCTATTTTTCGAGTTCTAAGAGGACTTTTATTTTAAAATTGCGCCATATGAACCTGTAATGATGTGTTGTCCTGGTGGCACTGTACACAAAGGGAAGCACATTCCACACCTGCACCTTGCAAGTTTCCGGTTTGATCAATTCCACTATACATATTTTTGCTACTATTTATGTTTATTTTAATCCATACTCAGGTTCACTTATTTATCCCCCTTATGCGCATACTTGTATTTTATTGTAAAGTTATCCACACTTGTTCCTTGTCTTTATTAATACTTTTATATGAGCACTGTTCGAGGGAGCCTGAGACCCAAAAATGTAATTGCCAGCAACTGCGCTTTGTAATTGATGTGCATATGACAATACATTCTTGAATCTTGAATCTTGAAAATCACCATTACTGTCCCAAAACATTCTAATATTCATCATCAACCACTTTTTATTACATATATCCCCTAGGTCTCTCTTCTTAGTCCCACATATTTCCATGATCTATTATCTGATAGAGTAGAAATTACTTTGGAAAATAGTGTAAAGTTTTAGCATGGACCTACCACAGTCGAGCCCAACTGCGAGAGCCCAGCTAGAGCTATGGAACAACAATGATCTCAGTGTTGGTCTGATCCAGGGAGGAGGACTCAGTTACACTCTGGCAGACATGTGCTGCTCGGCACAGCAGGTTCATTTAAGGCCTCTCATCTTTAACTGGGAGAGGATTATATAGAAATGAGATCCTATTTTTTACTCACTGCCTTTTTTTTACTTCTATGGCAATCATTTCTCCTTTCAAGACTGTGTATTCTTGTTTGTTAGCTATAAAAGAGAAGTCAGAAGGAATCTGCTGTTTGAATATCCTGCCTCTCTCCCTGTCCTTGCATTTTGGATTCCTTCACTTCCCTCATGTGTGTTTTAAAAGATAATTAAAGCTGGAGAGCTGGAGTTGCTTTCCCAGACAGACATAGTTTTCACTGCCATGTCTGGAGAGTTATTTGGATCTGCCCCCCTCTCTCTCCCCCCCCCCCCTCTCTCTCTCTCTCTCTTTCTCTCTCTCTTCTTCATTTCCACTCTGTCTTCCAAGATATGTTTGTAAGCCCAGACGTTGGTCTGAGGGCCCACATTGGTTGCCGTGGGGACAGACCCAACAGCAGGTTTAAACAGAGATGTGAAGAGAAGAGTTACAGAGAGCAGGGAAAGAAAGCAGGGGAACTGAGGTAAAAGGGCAAGCAGAAAGCACCAAGGGGCAACAGGGTGGTTAATTTAAGTGAAAAGGATTGACATGAATCAGTCAAGCTTGGTGGGCTCCTTCTGAACAGAGACATCATTAAAGATGGAACCAAGGTTGAGAGTAGTAGTCCATTTGCGGCTCCACCGCTCCAGTGTAAACACTGCAGTAGTAATGCAGAAGTGAAGACACAGAGCATAACTTGATTTTATTCAACATGCATAAACATGAAAAAAGAGTGTGAAGGTAAATAAAACAAATGTACACTGAATTTGGTTTATAGCTGGGACCGCTGCAACTGTATTAAATTTACAGTGTTTTGACTATAATTATTCAAGATTACATACACATGATCAGAGCCTTGACTTTTTTTCAGGCCTTTTCCATAATGTGAATTAAATACCTCAACAGGAGGCGCTCCAAACCTGCACAGCCCTCAAAGGAGGTACAATTATATTTACAATTATATATCTAAAGTATAAATGGACAATTTATTGAGATTTAGGTTAACAAACAGAAAGCAAACCCAAGTACTTGTCATCAGAGTCTGGGTGGTAAAAGATGCATTTTTTATAACTTGAATCATGTTTTTTGTCATTTTGAGTACAATGAAAACTGAGAATGTACATGATCAAAACCAAGTTAAAAAAGAAAATTGTGTGCTGTAACATCAGACTAAAACAGCTTCGGACAACACACAGACCAACTTAAATAAAGTTCTTAAATGTCTGTTCTGCTGAGGACTTTGCTCAGTGCTTGCAGCTGCCAACGCTCTGCCCACTGACAGCTGAACTCCTGCCGCAAGTGAACACTCGACCACAATGTCGACAAAGTCCCGCCTTTAATAACAGAGTGCGCTTACTGAAGAGGTTGTGGCGGTTCGTGTGCTTGTGTGAAGAGGACACTGAGACTGTTCTGTGAGGCACACAGATAGCAGGGTGATGACATGAGGATGAATAAAGCCACAAATAATTTGTTTCATTTGAAAAAGAAACATTAATAAGGCAAACGGTGTTTGTGTAAGTGTGATGGTGTGTATGTGTGTTTCCTTTTTGAATGTGGTTGCACAGCAGGTGTAGACAATACCCATATGCAAAAGTAACTTGCTTGCAGTTTTTTTCTCTTTAGGGCTTGCCTGCAAGGTTGACCGAGAGGCAGAATCTGGCAGAATGGGTCTAAGTAGTTACAGTAAATAGCTCTGATATCTTCGAGAAACTCTGGGACACTTTGTTCCAAGAAAACCATGTAATGTTCTGTTCTAGTGACATATAATTGTCTAACTAAACAGACCAGATGATGACTTCTCTCATTCAGCGAGTCTTTTTTTATTTACCATTTACCACGTTTGTTATTTATTCACGTTACACTTACTATTATCCTGATACGTCATTAACCTCAGCCTATTGGCTCAGTGGTCAAAGATCATCTAATAACAACAAATTGTTACAAACCATAGAATTGAAATAAGGTCTGAAAACAGATCTTTGTTCCAGTGGGGTTTCTGACTCCAGGACATGTGTGTATGTGCGTATCAGTGTTTGTTTCTAGCCTATGATTGGTATCATTAATCGAAGCCACATCTGCTAATAGTTTCCACTACCTCCCCATACCACTGTCACATGCTGTATTTTAGTGTATGAGAGTGTGTGTAGTAAAAAGGAGTATACAGATCCTTTATTAGTATTAATGTCAAACTAGCAATAGTGAACTGTTCCCATACCAACATTTTAAACTTTACTTACAGCATTATTCATGTTATAAATACTAATACATTAATTCTATGAACATTATTACTGATACATTGACTTGTTAGCACCATCTTCTTCAATCTAGATGCTTAAGTGTCCTGAGACACTGAAGCCCAAATTGCTCCTTACTGCATTGCTGGCAGTCTATGAATGTGTGTGTGTGTGTGTGTGAGGGGTGGATGGAATCTGCAGCATAAAGAGCTTTGAGTGGTCTCTAGACTGGAAAAATGCTATATAAGTACAGGCTATATGTTGACAAGCAGCTATACCCGTACTGCCTCTATACTATATACTGCCACTCGCTCAATACCCGCTTGGATTGGCTCCTGCCTTGCCTTCAACACTTGCTGATGGTGCCTATAATTTGCTTTATCACCATAACAGAAAGTTAACTAAAGTCGTAATTAACTACATCATTTGAGAAAGAGCTGCACCAGCATTACTAACATTGGTATAATGTTATTATTATGTGTGTATTATGTATTCACGTGTAATGCCCAAGCCACCAACAAGCCCATGCTTCAATGCCCATGTCAAGTTCCACAGTCCCATCATGATTATAAATTATTACCCTGCTTCTTCTTTTTTTCTTAAATTCTGTCTCGGTAAAGGTCTGTTTGTATCACACCACAAGATCTGTCTTGCAAAGTAGTGACTAAAATACATTTTAAAAAAGCCAACTTAAACTCAGGGTTTAACATTATGGAGAACCAAAATATATAATGGAGAAATCATACATAATATATAGTAACTGTGAGACAGCACACTGTACCTTTTCCTCTGTGATGACTGGTTAAATTCAACTCTTTAAAAACGTTTTTTACAAGATGAAGGAAGCCTTGTCGACACAGAAATCCAGCATCCTGCATCCAGAGTTTGTGCCAACCTAAAGTTAGAGTAGCAGAGCTCAGTGAATCTGCTGCAAAACTTAGATGAAAATATAAGAGGAGTGTATCGGCACTCTGCCTGTTAGCTCTTTCATTTCAAAAAATGACAAATAAAGTCATGCAGTAACCAGCATTATATGCTTTCTTTATTGCTATAAATAAGGATGTGAGTCTGCATCTGTTCTTTTGCTGTGTACTGTCAATTATGAGACTTCAGACTTATTGGATTTGTGGTCATCTTAAAACAAAAGGTCGGGAGAGGATAATGAATAATAAACCCATCTCAATATTTTTGTTTCATAACATAAACAGGTGTTTCCCTCATTTATGGACTGACATCGTGAAAACGGATTGTTTCATTGTTAATGTGTTTCACATTAATGAAACTATGAAATGAAATATAATACATTGTGTATATTATTAAATAAAATAAAAAATTGAGGTAAACAATGGTTTGTATTGTGTTCACAGTCCTGTAAGTCAAACTGTGATTTTGGAAAGTGAAGAGAGGAACTCCAGTAGCATAGATACAAACCTATGTCCACTTACTCACTTACTGACTTTTTTAACATTTTATCCAGAAACTGATTTATTTCCTCAATAGTGTAGAGATCTGTGTTCCAGTTAATTTCCCCGATATAGACACGGTATCTGACTCATCATTCATAGTCTATCTCTTCTCTTCTTCCTACGACACTTGGCTGTTGAATACTTCCTATTCTTCAGTGGTGATTATAGATTGTGATCTCTGCCTGCAACACTTATAGACACTGATCTGTCAACATTTTCTGGCTCTACATTGAAAACTCAGATTCCCAGCAGCCCCGCGGGCCTTCGCTGGCCCGACCCTGGGCTCTTCAGGAGAGGAAGCGTGTTAATCCAAGCTAGTTCTGCCTTCCTGCGGAGAATCCATGCGGTGTGATTGCAGTCAGCTGATGGTTATGTACACACGGTTAATTGAGCTTTGGTTTGTCTTATCTGGTTAAAGTGAGTGTTTGATCTCCACTAAGCCTTTGACCGTGGCCATGGCTCGCTGCCAGAGGAGACAGAGGCTCTCTGTGAGCAGAACCATGGAGAAGGATTATGTTGTGCTGATGTGTATTATTGATAGCGAAAGAGCTGCTTATTCATATAGCATGCATTAGTATGTCATCTATGCTCATTACAGGTAAAACTGTCCTGTTGGTTTGTAATGCATAGTATAGACAGGTGTCTCTGGGTGTCTTTTTTATTATTATTACTAACAAAAGAGCACTGTAACAGGTGTTGATATCTAGTGATCAGTACTGGTAAAAAAAAAATATTGCTGCAAAACAATATCTTTTTGGGCATCCATTTTACTGACATAGTTTGACCCTTTATATCAAAAGAAAAACAACAATATGAAAAACCTTTCAGTGTAGGAACTGGGACCAACTTAAACTGGAAGGATTGGAAGCAGCCGTGACTATTCACAGCAGCGAAGAGTATCAAGAGCAATGAGAATAAAAGTAGTATACAGCAAAACTCTGAAAACGTCCTGAAGTTTAACATCTTAAAGCAACATCTCTATGCATATCAAGATATTTCAGATAACAGTTCGCTCCAACCATGTGGCTTTTTCCTGTTTCAACATGCACTAAGCCAGGTGTGGAATAAGCTGAGTGGCTTTGTGGTGAACTAGATCAATGATCATCGTCCGACATCAGCCATGGGCCTCATGGATGCTGTTGTATCTGACTGGAAGCAATTCTCTGCATTCTTTTGGAAAGAGATGTGTAGCTATTGCATATGGGCGAAATGTCTAGGTGTTCTTGTTTGTATTGAATGTGTTCTTATTTGTCTGAGTGTGTGATTTAGGAGTGTGTCGTAAAATCATGTCTGTTTTTGTGTTTGTGAAATGGTTTTAACTCATTCTAGACTGCAGTCCAGAATAAAACACATCAAGTGTGTAGGATAAATGATACTGAAGCAACTTTCTGAAAGTCCCCCATTACCATCCAAGTGAATTATGGCCACATGGCTAACCATCTTTCTCAAGTTTTCTTTGTCTCCCTTGCACTCACACACGCGCACACACACAAAGTTATCTTTCTATAGTCATGAAAAACATTCATTGACATCAGCCGTAGGGTATGCTAGACCTAACTCTACAACCAAGTCTTAACCCTCAAAGTTGGAAGGACCAGCCAAAATGTCTTCACAACGGCAAAATGGCTTCACAATGACAAAGGCATTCACACAAAATCACACACGTTAGTGTGTTTTTACACTTGACCTCGGGTGAGTCAAACCACCGTCGGGTAGAAAACAGCAAAAACGCATATACACAGTTCAACAAGGAAACACGATACTTTATGAGAAACTGAAAAAAGGCAGGGGTGTCCAATCTAAGGCCCGCTTGATCTGGCCCGCCGAGCCTACTCAGTTGGCAGAGCGCTTCACAACGAGGAACCAAAATCATTATCCCGGACTGGATTACTTGGTGTTCGAGGAGCTTAAACCTGTATGACTGAGTAAAAGTAGATAAGTGCAACAAAGCCCTTTTTAACAATGTGCACAGATCAAATGTCATCCACTTTCTCCACTATTTTTTTTTAAGAAATCCACCCAAACGGATTAATGATACAACATATTTGCCTCTCCATTGAATTTCCAGCCAGCTGAGTTTCCCAAGGAAGAGAATGCCCACCTAAAACAAACACTACCCAATGTTTTTCCTTTCGGTAGGGCCCTTCCTAAACATTAAACTGTCAGGAATTTAACTGAGAGAAAAATGAATTAGATGACTGTATATTAACAATGATGTAACAGGTTAAATGATATTCACAACCCTCCCTTCACTTTTGCCCAAGTTTTTTTCAGCACATGCAGGCTCCCTATTTCCAAACCACAAACCTATATCACTTTTCCTTGTCATTTCAAGTATGTTACTACTGCCTCTTCTCTCTGTCCCACTTTCATCCATCTTTTATTCAGAAACTTTAGAAATAATTGCTCTTTCATCAAAAAACGTTTTTAGGTACACTTGCAACACTTGCCTGCCCTCCAGTTTTGTCATCTCCAGTAGTATTCCCTCAATGGACTTGGAAGACTTTGAAGTCCATTGAGGAAAGGAAATGAGTTGGAAGCTGGATTTGATGTCACTCACACAAGATGTTGCATCGTGTGTTGGCCCTGGCTTCTTCCTTACAAAGTTTTCCACTCTCACTCTGCCTCTTCTGTCCTGGGAGGTTGAATACCAGAGTAAGTTGCAAGCCTTGGAATCGAATGTCACTTTTGGTGCCTGTTCTTCAGGAGCCTGTTCTTTAGGTGCCTCTTCACCCGGTTCCTTTTCTTCAGGTGCCTCTTCCTCGCCATTTGTTGACTTGTCAGTTTCATAAAGGTCTTGATCAAAATCAGGCAGTAGGTTGTCGTCCATTTCTGAGACATTGTCCAATATCTGGGTCAACTTCATCTTCATCTGGCCAAGAACCTTTCTGACAGATAATCGACTAATCGGTTGTCTACTCCAATGTTTTTCAACCTTCTTTGAGGAACGGAAAATTGTTTTATATTAAAAATTCCCGGGGCACACCACCAAAAATAGGAGCCGCAGGTTGCCGACCCCTGCCCTAACCCTAACCCAATCCCCTAACTTTATCCTATCCCCTAACCGAATCCCTGACCCATTCCCCTAACCTAACCCCAATTCCATTCTTACAACCCTACAAAGTGGAACCCTTAACCCTAACCCAAACCCAATCCCCTAACCCTAACTTTAACACAATCCCTGAACATCCCCTAGCCCAATCCCCTAAACCTAACTTTAACCCAATCCCTGAACCCCATCCCCTAACCTTAAATTTAACTCCATACCCCAACCCAATCCCCTAAACCAATCCCCTAACCCAATGCCCTAAGCCAATCCCCTAACCCAATCCTCTAACCCAGGGGGGTCCTTTTAGTCACAGGGCACATACAGCCCAATTTGATCTCAAGCAGGCCGAACCAGAAAAATATAACCATAACCATAACCATATGACCTAACCCAGGGGTACTCAAATAGGAATCGTAAAGGTCCACAACTTTTTTTTTTCAATATGACAAAGGTCCGTTTAATGAAGTCGTCAATGTAAGAATTGTATTATGGAACCACATATCACTATTCCCACATCCCTTCAGCCCATTAATGTGAGAAATGGCACTTCAGGACTTTAAACTTTGGCACAAAGGTGTGATAGCCAAGCGGAGACACTGATACAACTGTTCATTGGTGACTCAGCTGCGGTACTTGTTCTTCACTATGTTCAGTGTTGAGAATGCAGACTCACAGCTGTAGGTTGAGTCAAACATTGTGAGAATGTGAATTGCCAGCTTATGCAGGAGAGGGAAATTAGCGGCAGTAACCATCTTTGTCTAGAAGGTGGGCGAGTCAGCCTCTTTCAGGGCAATTTTTTTTTTACTCCGTTGCTTGCAGTGGAGAAAGCAGACAACTTCAAATCAATGGTGTCTCTTGGTTGATTCACGCTCTTAAATTGGCTACTAGCTAGCTACCTGCAGAAGAAGCTGCGCTTTTGCCGCTAAATTGTCACTGTCAGCTGTATGTACAACTGTGTAAATAAAGTTTAAACAAAAAACTCTGTCGTCATGGAGATTACATGGCGCAATATGTGATTGTGTGAGTGCTGCTTGCTGTGGAGAAAGCAGATCATTTGGACTTGTTGCTTTGCAGCGATGTCTCGCAGATACTATATATATTACATATGAAAAGTATATATTTTGGTCTGGGTCCGAAGGCAGTTGTGGTTTGATCCAGATCTGGACCGGAGTCCAGACTTTGAGGTCAACTTTCGCCCCCCCACCCATCAAATACAATGCAGGAATGCGTGTCTTCCTGATTCCTTTAATTTAGATTATTGTTCTAATTGTATTATTATGATTTATATTCTTAGTGTTTATTATTAGTATTTTTTTGTGGAGCTTCTTTTTTTGTTTCCTTTGAGTTTAGTGGAGAATAAAAATCACTTGTGCTGACACAAATGCTCTCCTTACCTCACTCCTACATCATCAGCGTGAGCATGGACCTTCACAGTGGCGCACAATGGGGACTCACGAGGAGGGAGTGGGACCACCCATAGAGCCAGCTGGGACAGGCGCTGGCTCCGGCCAGGGGATATGGCGGACGAGGTCATGATGCAGGTGGTGCTGGAGCAGTTCATCGCCAGTCTTCCCTCATCAACAGCGGATTGGGTCCAGTGCCACCGTCCTGCCAGCCTCAAAGCAGATGTCACCCTGGTGGAGGACCACCTCTCCGTTCCCTGGCGGAGCCTGAGGGAGGTGTCCCGGCTGCCTGCAGTAGTAGCAACATACAGCACAGCCTCAATTCCCCGCTAACTCTCTCTCTCCTTCTTTTCCCCCAGGGTCCAGTCTCTGCGTCTGGCCGTCCAGCACCACCGGGTGCTCCTCAAACGTCTGGGCAGGATTGCTGGTGGTGCGGACAGCCTGGCCACTGCCAACGCAAGTGTCCGTTAAAGGAGGTCGGACAGTTGGTTCGGGTTGCAAGACCACCAGCATCTTCCCCCGGTCCTGAGGGGACGTACCGTATACCGGTATGTATTCAGGGGGGTACCCACCAGGCTCTGTTGGACACGGGCTGTAACCAGACGATGATCCATCAGCGCTTGGTTTGAACCGGGGCATTGGTAGAAGCATCGTGGGTGAAGGTGAGGTGTGTGCATGGGGATATTCACCAGTACCCAGAAGTGACTCTGCAAATTTCTTTTATGGGCAAAAAGCATAGAGTTTAGGCTGGAGTTAGCACTCGCCTGATCTTGGGAATGAATTAGCCAGGGTTTGCTAAACTAGTGGGGGCTATGGGGGTGCGTTCCCGTGCATCAGGGAAATGTGAGCTTTGTGCTGTGTTCAGCAGTGACACGGAGGAGGCTGAGGCTGCCGAGGGAAGGGCGCAGACGGAGGGGGCTCGTGATGAGGTCCCTCTGCCCCCGCCCGTGTTTCCTATGGAGGATTTCCCCCTCGAGCAGTCTGGGGGTGAGACCTCCGACATGCCTTTGACCAGGTGGCACCAATGCTTGATGGCTCCCAGGTGCACCTGAACCCAGCACTCACTCACCCATACTTTTCTGTGATTAGGGACAGGTTATATCGTCTGAGCCGGGACACACAGACAGGAGAGCAAAACACCCAATTGCTGGTGCCAAAAAGTCGTCAGGAAATGATTTTCCAGGCGGTTCATCATAACCCCATGGCAGGTCACTTAGGATACGACAAATCACTGAACTGGATCATGGCCCGATTTTATTGGCCGGGCATTCGGGCAGATGTGAAGCGGTGGTGTGCCCCGCATGTCAGCTGGTAAACCCGCCAGCCACACCAAAAGCACCTTTGCGCCCCCTCCCCTTAATTGAGGTGCCATTTCAGAGAATTGGTATGGACCTCATCGGGCCATTAGACCGGAGTGCACAGGGATATCGCTTTGTATTAGTCCTGGTGGATTATGCAACACGATATCCCGAGGCAGTGCCATTGCGTAGTATCGAGTGTAGCTCAGGCACTGTTTCATATTATCTCCCAAGTCGGGATCCCGAAAGAGATCCTGACTGACCAAGGCACATCATTTATGTCATGCACACTATGCAAACTTTATGAGCTACTGGGCGTCTATTCAATAAGGACTAGTGTTTACCATCCCCAGACCGATGAGCTGGTGGAGAGGTTTAGCAAAACACTAAAGAACATGGTTCGTGCACAAAGAAAGTCGTAATTGGGACAAATGGTTAGACCCTCTGTTGTTTGCAGTGTGCAAGGTTCCCCCAAGCCTCAACGGGGTTTTCCCCATTTGAACTGTTGTTCCGCCAGAAGCCACGGGTTGTCTTGGACCTAGTTAAGGAAAACTGGGAGGAGGGTCCAAGCACCAGCAAAAATGAAATTCAGTATGTTATGGACTCCAAAACTCCATTCACTGGGTTAGTTATCACGTGAGAATTTTCTCCAGGCCCAGGAACGTCAGCAGTGCCTGTACAACAACCCAACCCTAACCCAATCCTCTAACCATATCCCTAAACAAAATCCCCTAATCCCTAACCCAATCCCCTAACCTAACCCTTACCCAGTGGATGCGGAAGGGTTGATATAGTGGGGACATAGCCATTTTCCAAGTATATGGGGTCTGTGAGAGGATGTTTTGTAGAAGTGTGTTTGTCTTTATATGTGTGTGTCTGGTGGATGAACATAATATAGGGTTACTCATTCATTTCTTATGGCTGTCAATTTTGACCGGTAACACCATGGGTGTAACAAAGTTGACAAAAAAATTCAATCAATAAAAGATAGAAAAGAATTGTATGTTCAAATGCCTGCTGTGGAGGATATCGTCAGGCTTCAAAGCAATCAAATCTAACACTCAATATTTATGAATGATGAAAGTAGTAAATCGGTCAGATTTGATACGAGGGTCAAAACAATGGAACGAACATGTAGACATCGAGCAAGTGATCAACTGGGAGTAACATTTTAACTTGTATAGTTGCATTTAGAGATTGGGCCCAACTTGAATTGACTTATATGGTGGCTATGCTTGTTAACAACAATTAGTACTATGAACCTTTAAAGTCAGATTTGAAGATTAAGTTTCAGGTTTACCAGAGCTGTGAAATTTTTCGAGGTTCCATTTTCCAATGGAATGACTGATGGATCAGTTAAAGCAAGCAAAATGTTTTTTCTTGATGTTATACGTTTGCAAAGTTCAGTTGTAAAGCCTGAAATGTACAGCATGAGTCAGGTTGTGGAAGTCTAACCACATGGCTTGTAAAATGCTTCCTCTCATTTTCAAGCTGGCAGGATAGGAGCAGTCTGTTCTCAGATGGCAGAGGCATAACGCATGCAAGCGCACACATACACACACAGATACACACACGCTCAAACATCTGCTCAAACACTCAATGGTCATGGTGGTAAGTGAAAATCAAGAGATGTTTTGATCTCATAAATATTACCGGTGAGGGAAAGGATTAAAATCCAGATACTTTAGAAGGAAGAAAGATCAAGAAGAGTAAGTTGCCCTAAAAGAAAGGCCCTAGTACAGAATAATAAAAGAAAGACTCAGACAAAGGTTATATCAAATCTAATTTTACTTTTTGTAGACCATATTGAGAAATCACAAAACAAACTGGACTCTGCCCTTAACCCTCAAAAGGGTGAGAAAAACCTAACAAACAAAACCCACAGAGAAATGAATGCAGAAACCACTATTTCCCATGACGGACAGACATGCAGTAGATACTGCATGCAGAGTAAATGACCAAAATACCTATATTTACAGCATTCATGGGAGAGAGAGGTAACTAGATTGAAGCAAGTAGCAATGACACAGTAAAACAAATGTAAATAATACTTAGATACATTCAGAGTATACCTAACTATATGCATTCTTTTATTTCAGCAGAATATTATCTGTGTGAGGTGCCGTACTTTTGTGATTTCCCCACTTCCGCTGTCCCTGTACTTACTAACTTCCTCAGTTCTCCTTGTGTAGCCAGAACAAAATCCCTGACAGGGGAGGGGAACGCAGGCAGGAGTTGGGATAGGAGGGAGGTAAGCACATTCTCACTCAGCTTTCAATTTTCAAAAACGTTATTGTTATACTTTGGCCAGTTATTTCCATATAATGCTGACTTCAATTATCCTTGTCCGTGTTTTCACAAAAATATTTGGCATAATATATGAGATGCTCGGCACTGTCAACGATCATTTGTGCAAACAGTTCAGTTACATTCTTGTACATGCGTAGCTTCGCAGCTTACTCCACATTTAGTTTGTCTCAACATGGACTCCTTTGAAGATCAAAAGAAGAGTCCAAATTAAAGTAAACAAATAATAATTTTGTGTTATATACTGTATATCATTTCCATTCTCATCTTCATCTACAGGCTCATCAGTGTCAGTCAATCATTTGTTTTTTTGGTCTGTTTCCTTGATGCATTGTTCTGAAATATACAGTATATCGTATTCCACTGCAGATTAATATAAAGTATCAAGGCGAATCAAGGTAGGCATTTTAGTACAGAAGCCTCCTGGATGAGAGGTGAAACGTCTTCAAGAAATCTTCAACCTGTCCAATTGCCTACTTTGAATCGCACTTGATATAACCATGACCTGGATAACTGAGAACCTTCACAGACATGTTTAATAATAAAATGTAGTTTTCTGTGAAAATGCAAAGTATTTCAAACAAAAGAAAGATTGTGGTTAAAAATATGATGGACACAAACTCTAGTCAGCCCCCCTCTGTCTATTACACAAACATAATTCATATAAATATTTTGGTCCATCTGTCAGTATGTTACGACTTGTGTGAGGTTTGTAAACCATGTTTGTAACTCTTATCATAAATCATAAATAAATCACAAAAATAAGCTTGATGAAAATAGACACATTCAAACATAAGTAAATAGTGCATTCGTAGGATGGATATGGGATGTGTAGAATGCAAATAAAAAACAGTTCATAAAGCTGAGCGTTTTGATGGTTAATGCAATTAAGTGTGGTTCAGTTGTGTGTTTTAACTGAGCTACAAAGTTATGAAATTAAATTATGAAGGAAAGTGTATTTTTTATATTAATTTCCTTTGAAGCATTTTGAGGAATTCATTATTATGAACAAAAAGCCTAAACTTCAATAGAAAATACGTTGATCAGACAGTGAAGTGTCACTACCAAAATCCAGCAGAACATACACAAAAATGTAAGTACAGACAGGCTGTACTGATACACAACATGATGCTTCGTCATAATGTTCACAAGCATTCAAACAGTGCACTAATAGGAAACAGGCGAGCAAGCAGATGAACAAATCTTTATTGATGCTGTTGCAGAGCACATATGGAGCTCAGCCTCTCTTTGGAGCAGTTGCGTCCCAGCTTCAGTGTCAGCCAGTCCAAAGGGTGGCTTGAAAGTGTTCTGATTAATTTACTTTACGTCCACTTACACTATATATTACCATGATATTTCCCCTGGTCTTATGCAGAGATTTGTAGTGCTTGTATTGCCAAAGTATTACCATCTTTACATTTATTTCATATCGTCTTTCAGATTTTTAACCCAATGTAACTTCCAGACTTGTTTAGATCAGTTAACACAATGTTTTAACTCAACAGCAATCACAAATATCCATTCAGTGCTCCTTAAGAAGCTACGTCTTGCAAATTCATTCATGCCAAGGCAATCCAGAGCATCTGCTACCTGGGATTAAATGATAGTATAAGAAGGTGATTCTTATGGTAAATGGTCTGTACTTATACAACATTGTTGGGCACAGTGGGGCGAATTTATGATCAGCAAAGTATTATTAATTATTAAAATAATAATAAAACATATTTTATGATTATTAATAAATGTATGTCAAATTATTCATGAAATACGGGGCACCACCCTGTTTACAGGGACTGATACATAAATAATAACTAAAGTCTCAAATAAGTATAACACACCTTAAGGGTGTGAGAGTCTAGAAAGTGAGTAGAACGAATAAGTCCAGCCCTAGCTGTCATTAACCAGTATGAGTTTCAGAGTATGCACAAGATAGTAATGTCTTATGTGAGTAATGACATTATCACTATAGCCATGTTTTGTACACAAGAACTTTGACCCGTAATTTAGGACCTTCGCTAGAACTCGCCTGCTAGAACTGGCAGGCGAGGGACCTGTAGGGACTCAACTGTAGGGACCAGGGTCAAAATTAAGCTCTGGGTAAATCTTTTTAACCCCAAAAAGCTCCATGATCAACAGGCAGTAGTTTTCAAAAGTAATAGAACCTTTGGTGTGGAGCATGCATTGCTAAATGTGCCTAGTGTTACGACCAGAGCACACAAGAGGGTTGGACTCAATAGCACAACTTAAAGGAAAGTTGTGAAGTGGAAAAAGTTATTTAATTGTGACAAGCACAATCCACACAAAACAACAAAGCTTTGAATAAACTAATATATAATTACTACTAAATAAAAACATTAAAAAAATATTAAAAAACGGTATAAACTCTCTTTACTCTCTAACACGGAAAACCTGACGAAAGCACAAGAATATTGAGAATCGCTGAAATGCGTGACACATGGTACACGACGAACTGGCCCTGCACAGGGGGAAGCCAAGGACTATTTCATACATACAAGTGGGAATAGGTGGAAACAATGAAGGTCAGGGCAAACGCTGATGATGGCGGGAAAATACACAAAGGCAGGAAGTACAGGGATCTGGAATGAGAGTCAAGAGGTAAGAACACAAAAAGACTTTTACATGAATGAAGCGTGAATATCCACTAAGCATGAAATTAACATAATCTGCAAGACGCACCTAGTTGCACTTCAGCATTTTATCTCAGATTTCCTTGCATAAAGTGAAACATTTTAAGTGTTTTGAATGTATTTTGTAACTCCTCAGTTTTAACAGCTGTATAATTACCTTTTTTTCCAACACAGTGTCATAAAATATATGAAAATATTGAGTTGCAACATCCTACCATATGAGGAAACTGACATAAAAAACCCTTTAAAATGGAGAAATAATGCAGAAACCTCATAGAAAAACAATTGGGCAAGCCCTCTCCAAGGATGAACTTGAAAGATGTATAGATGTATGTATATATAGAAGTACAGAGCAAAATAACACAATAACAATTTTCAACATTTATGAGAGAGACATTTGGTAGCCAGAGCAAAAATTAAGCTTGTTCAGATTAACAGTATAATATACAGATGTAAGAGTCATCATTAACAGCAGCAGTTCAGAACAATATTGATAATCAAGACTCTTTTTGGGCTTCCTACAAGGATTAAGTAACTCTATGGGGCTTTTATATTGAAACACAAGCCTCTTTCTGGACTTCATGGAAGTTACTCTAAGGGCTTTTATTTTGAAGGCCAGACCTCAGAAACGCTATCGCCTTTTGGTAAAACTTAATCGTATGAGGTACAATGGGGTCTCTAATGAACACATTCAGGTGTTTTTTGTGTTTTTAATGAAAGAAAAATGCCATTAGAGCAGTTTACAAAAAGTAAGTGTCAGAAGACCCCAACACAAAGTTTGGCTCATCAAGGTCGATCTTTGAATTGAGAAAACCCCACCCCCTTCCACCATAGGAACAATTATTTGGTCGAAGTATGTAGTACCTGTACTCCCAATCCCTCTGGCACCCCTCCACCCATGGGAACATAACCTTTCTCACAGAATATAGACACTGACACAAAAAAATGTGCACCCTAATTCCACATGTGTAAAAAAAGTTGAATCAGAGTCTTCATCCCCTGGGTGAAACTGCAAGATTCTTTTGGGCTTCCTGAACTTTCACCCACTTCCCGATGTCAGACAGAAACACGACCAAGATCAGCGCATAGGGCATCCCTGACAACCCCTCTTGGGGACTAAATTCAGATATCGGAAAGTGGGGGAAGTTCAGGAAGCCAAGCCAAACGTACATTTATATGGGTTAATTTTGAATCCATTTCTATAGTTAATATAAACTTTTAAAAACCTTTTAAGTCAAATAGCATCATTTTCCACTGTATTCAATATATGGAACATCATGAGTGAACTTATTCCCATTTTTGATTTGAAAATGACACTTGTGGAGTTAAATCATGGTACAAAATTGACCCGCAAAAACGAAGAACAAAGCTTTCGAACACATCAGAACGGTTGACCTCCTCTCCTCTCTACTCTAATGATGACATGACCCACTCTGGCTGTGAAAATTAAAACCTGAAACGTTCAAAAAATCTCACAAAGCGTAAACTGCCGGGAAAACGTGTTAGGATCTGCAGATCTGTTTAAACTTTAAATGTTTGTTGTACATGAAAGCATGGCGAGTCAGTATGGCCACAAGTTTTTCTCAGCAAGCGAGAGCCTACATGAGCCTTATGGATTAAATTTGGGACAGGACTTCACCCTACACTCTGGTCAGAGAAAACACAAATCTATACCACTCCGTTGTTTTACATGAGGACCTCCTTTTCATTTCCATTCCTTACAGAGTCTCAACAATTTAAATCCAGTAAACCATCTATTCACCTGTAGTTTATAATTCAAATAACTTCACATCAAAACTCTAGCGCCTCTTCATCCCTATTTTTATAAGGGGTGTAGTGTTTGGCACTAAATCTTTCTCTATCCAAGAGGCCTTGACTTAACAGCCTTTCCCAAACAGTGCCTACACTGTGTTGCTGACGTCCGTCTTGCCTATGTCAGTGCAAGGAAAATGCAGATAAGTGATAAAGTAGAAAAGGAAATATGGGAAGGACTGAAAAGATACTGGGGTGAGACCCTTTCTTCTCACTCAGGTGGCTCTTAGTTTTGAATTGTAGGAAAGAAGTGTCAATATCTCTCTTTTCACTAAACTGATGATTGTTGATGGTATGTGCCGAGCAGTACATGGAAGCACATTCCATTCATGGAGAAGGCCACGTGACTCTTTAGGGCACAAACACATGCTTGCCTTCTATACTGAGACACACACACAGACACAGAGTCCTAATGGTTCTTTGCACACACTTATCAGCTGTTTGTTCCCTTACTCACATTCATACTGGCCTCCCACATATGTAAGAGTATAAGGATGGCCTGACTGCAAGCTGTTATCAATCCCAACACCATCCACTGTATACATTTGCGTAACACTAAAAAGGGGACAGGGGGTTTAGTAAAAAAAAGTAGGCAGGGAAGGAAGTGTCATTGACAGTACCACTGTAAGTGGCATCCTCAGGTTCTACAAAAGGCAGAGTGACAGAATGAGGAGGTGGGGGACTTCATAAGAGCCTCCAGAATCGCCTGAAGTTAGTATAAGTGGAGGACCAATTTTTGTCTGATCAGAATCAATTCAAAAACACATTCAAGTGTGCAGTAACTGTTTAAATCCAGAGCCCACTACAGGGCCTTTTCTCACACCTGGTGAAATGTGGCACCAAACCCCATACAAGTTTGAGTTTCTGACTGACTAACACATCAGTCTTCCTTATTTCCTTATTTTATGCACATCATGAGTTCCCGCAAAATGTCTAAAATACTTTTCAAATACCAATCTGGGACCTGAAGGTCAGGTTACATAGATAAGTGAGGTTGGTAGTAATGGGAGAAATACAGGACTTGCAGTACATTGTTTAAAGGACTGTTATGTTCCAACCGTGACGTCAGAACCTGGATTCACAGATTGGTCTAAATACAGGGCTACTATATGTAGTATAGATAATGGATGGATGATCTGTGGCTATGTAGTTAAACTATTAATGAAGAGCATTATTTAATTTGGTTAATATCACACTGCGCTTACTAAACTCAATGCTATGGTCTTGAGATGTGACCATAAGCGAAAAAAGGGGAGGGGTGGAAGGAGGAAGAAGGGAGGTCTCAGTCAAATGTTATCTTTTTTTACATGACACTTGTCTTCAGAGCAACAGTAGAACTTCATGTTATTCTTAAAATATACAAAACACACACTGAGTTCATGTTAATCTGTTACTATAAGTTATCATTGGTCATAAAAATCCCATCAAAAGCTACATAGGATGACACTGATTTCCATATGGTGGAGTTAGCATAGCAAGTTAGCTTCTGCCTGGAAAAAAAATCTTTCCTCACGTAGATAGAGGCGCTATCCTTGATCTTTGCTCTTTCCAGCATTTCTCATGCTAACACCGCTACCATCAGCATGTGTTTGCTGTCATGGCCTTCATCCACCACCATCTCCTAGCAGGACATTGGTCATTGTGATAGCACTTACCCTGATACACACCACATTTCCACATTTTACTTTATCCACAACAATGCCTAATTCCTCCTGTGTGACAGTTACACTGTGAGCTCAAAAACAGGAATCGTATTGGGCTTTTCTTTTTTGTTTGTTTCTGTATTATTTCAGATGTTTGTTCGGCTGAATGTTGCTCTTTCATCATTTGAGTACACATATTCAGAGGAACTTATATGTGTGTCTGCAAGAGGGTGGGCTGCGGGGACTGCTCAGGAGAGCAGGCTCAGGTGAAGTTACTGACACAGCTGAAGTATTGTGACTACTGACAAGTCAAGTTAACATCTCAGGACTTCGCTAGCGTACGCAGAAAGGAAAGAACTGAATAAGCTGCCAAACAGAAGAGAATAGAGAACTGGTTTGAGCTATGTAATGTATGTGCATGTGGGTGAACTGAATACGTTTAGTTTGGATGAAACGTCTGTCTTAAGAGTGTGGGCGAACCTCTGGAAGTAGTTGTGCGACAGAATGGTTATCCCAGGATGAGATCGCACTATTTATCAATTGTAGTTTTTGGCTTGCCGAAATAGCACATCCAGACCTGCAACTGTGAATCCAGGTGAGTGATAGTGGGGGCAGGTTGAGGAGTTCTTGCATCATATATTTATTGTCACTATAACATATTATACTATGTTCTCTTCCTCTTCCAGAATGGGTGTCAAATAATGTTGACACCTATAACAATAATATAAGACAATTCAGAAGGATTATTGAGCTTCTGCTTCGGCTTAGACTAAATACTGTACCTAAAGTTAAGTGTGACATCACTCTCAATGACATGCATGATGTCAAAACAAAAAGACGGGGAAAAGCTTTTTTACATTGGCTTCATTGAAACAGCAGAAGACAGCTGCTCCATTGTCACTACCCTCTCACCATCCCTCCTCTCTTACAGGTGCTGACGACCATGGAGGACCATCAGCTGCTCAATTGTGTCCACACCCCACCCCCCCTCTTCTCTTACAGATGCTGTGAGTGAGCCCCCTTCTCTGATGTCCTCCCCTCAACCCCCCCTCCCTCTCTTCTCCCTCACCTCCCCTTTACAGAGAAGGATGTCATCAAGGTGTTCAGACGGCTGAAGCCCAACAAAGCCCCTGGACATGATGGCATCTCCCCACTCTCCTCCGACACTGAAGCACTGCGCTGCCCAGCGTGTCCCCAGTGTTTTCAACTATCTTCAACAAGCCCATCTCCATATCTGTTCTCCCTGTACACCAACGACTGCACCTCCAGCGACCCTGCATCAAGCTGGTTACATTTGCATACAACACCACGGTCCTGGGCCTCATCCAGAACAACGACGAGGCGGCCTACAGGAGCAAGGTGTCCTAGCTGGCAGCGTGGTGCAACAATCTGGAGCTCAACGTTGATAAGACGGTGGAGCTGGTCATCGACTTCCGGAAGCACTCACCCCCACATCCACAATACAGCTGTTCAAGTGGTGGACTCTGTCAACTTTCTGGGCACCACCATCAGCAGTGACCTGAAGTGGGAGACCCACTCAACAAAAGTCATCAAGCGGGCACACCAGCGGATGTTCTTCCTAAGGATGCTGAGCAAGTTGAATGTCTCCCCGAAGGTTCGCCTCCAATTCTACAGAGCCACCATCGAGAGCGTCCTCACCTCCTCCATCGCTGTGTGGTTCCCAGCATCCTCTGCCCACACAAAACACAGACAAACAGCAAACAACCAGCTGTCTTACTGGTCACCAACAGATGCCTGTGAGTGTTCTGCACGATTCCAGATCCAGGCAGCGCGCCAGCAGGATAGTGGGCGACCCGACTCACCCGGCACACAACCTGTTTAGAACCCTTCCGTCAGGCCGCAGGTTCACATCCGTCAGAACCAGAACCACCATTCTTCTGAAGATTGAATGATTACTTTGAATAACGACAGTACCCTTAACTCACTCTATATTGCACAACGATAACTTTGATAAATGTCAATAATCTAAACGCACTGCATTGCATTATGATAATTTGATAAACGACAATAACCTTCATGCACTATATATTGTACCATGTAAATGACAATAACCAGGCACTGCATATAGTATTTATGACTACTGCTAATACCAAACACATACCATATATTTTATCTACGATGACAACAATCCCTTCCCTTGATGCATATTATATATAGTATATATTCTCTGTAACTGAACTACTCTTAGACACTTATATTGTTATCAAACACTTAATGCCACTGGACCCTTAAACGGGACTTCTACAGTCTTATCTCTTAATTTATGTCTTATGTGATTATTCACTTGCGCTGTACCAAGTTAAATTCCTGTGTACCTGTACATTTGGCCAATAAAAACGATTCTGATTCTGAAAGGCCCTTGTGTTTCATGGGGAGATTAAGTAATGACAGTTTTAAATGATTAACGTAGTCGTCATAATTTAGCATTTGTTTATGTGGCGGGGGCTAAAGATTATTCTTTATATTGATTTAATAGGAGACAGACAAGGCCACCTGGGGATTTGCACCCCAATAACTAGCTGTAGTGTGGCACTACTACCAGCTACATTTATAATAAGATCCATTAATTGATGGGACAGAGACGTGTTTCAAAAGAAATCAATTTTTATTAAAGTCAAGCTAAAATAATGCCAACGTACTGCTCTAAGAAAGAGTTACTAAAGACAAGATTGACACAAGATTCAGTATGATAAATGATTTGGAAATATTCTTTACTACAAAATGAATGAATATAAAACAGAATCATAAAAGCTTGTGCGCATTAGACACTAAATTAAGTCATGTGGGTCGAAGCCTGTTAATGGGTTGGCAGGCTATACAAAGTGGGCCTGAGGTACCACCATCTACTCACCACGAGTGTAGGCACAGCAAACCACACGCACAGCAAGCAGGCACATGTGCTCCCCAGTGCCTCACACCACGGCAACAACCAGTGAAAGGGTGACTAGCACCCCCATAAACTGGCACCCAGCTCCACTAAAAACAAATAACCAAAAAACAAAGTTAACCAAATCTACCCCAATTGGTTTATGACAAACAATTGGCAATTTAAACAGTATTATGACAAAAGTCATAGCAACACTAAGGCAAAACTGAACAAAAGCAAAACCAACTTGTAGTTTGTAAAGAGCTTACCTGTATCACCATCACAATGACTGTGCCAACTGACTGAAAACATGCCAACAGGTGTCTTCATAATCAGGCCCTAATTAAGGTAGTGGTTGGGGGATAAGTCCGGCAATCACATATACTTCAAAGAATGTCCAGGCCTGCACAGCTCTGGCATCCTCAAACTCAACAAGCGAGTCCTCAACTTCCATTTTAAAGTGGACTGCTTGCAAAGCCCTCCTTTCTTAAGTTACTTCTAAGGCTGCATGGTTTCTTGCATTGCACATATATAGTTTATAATATAAAACTGCAGGTGCTCGAGAGAAGTAGTTCAGCACAACTCCTCATTTTTGCCAGTTGAAGCTTCAAGTAACACTGGTAGATTTTACAAACAGTGCACCTTTTACAGGTTTTAAGATAATTTAATGGAACTATCTCCTCAGCTGTTTCAAACGAAATCTTGTCTTAACACTTCAGGTTGGTGTTTGATGATGGTGATTTTAAATCGAGTATTTTTTTCTGCTTTCTTTTTTAGTCTATGTCGATAACATTCACAGGCCAATATTAAAGTGGCAGATTTTGACTTTCCAACATTGGTCCTATGAAGATGAGAGCAGACATGTTCAAAGGATGCCAATTCAAACTTTTGGCACACATTTAGAGTTCACACAGATTGAGGTTAGTTCCTTGTCTTTGCCACGTGTTTATCCAGTGTAATGTGTTTTGTAACATTTGCCAATCATTTCTTATTTCCTCCTACATGCATTTCTCTAGTAACCATTATAAAATAAATATGTTTTTAAACTGAGCAGTATAATCCAAAGGTTTGCTTTAACAGGAGGCAGAATATTTTTCTGATGCACAGGAAATTGCCATTGTTGACATGGTAAATGCAATACATCATGGGGATGTGAAATACTCATCTTACTGAAGGTATGCTGTTGTTGAGAATCCATCTTAACCATAAAGTTGTGATAATTCAGCATTGACTGTATGATCCAACAATAAAGAAAACAATGAATTGCTTACATGACTTTTACTACTTTATTTCTTGTTGTTGTTTTTATAATTATGACTTAATTTTCCTTCACCATCCAATGGTGGAAAGGATAGACTGCAAATCCAAAACCACTATTATATCTGTGTGTGTGTGTGTGTGCATATGCGTGTGTGCATGTAGCAGCTCCTGGAAATCCAACAGACTCCAGTATGGAATGTTGACAACAGCTGTGTATGTAACTGAAGGAATTTAAACAGAAACTCAACCTCATGACGGAATCACAAACACAGAGAGAGAGAGGGGGGGGGGCATAACACATTTCTGCATGTTTTACCATGTCACATGTCAGTGTGTGCCATCTTAGTCATGGCCGTTACACATTAGCCAGGGAATGGGTTGAATATACAGTATTTGTGTCAGTTCATTCCAGAAAAAATACATAATTTCAGTTTCATTCAGTGAACTGTTAAAGATTCCCTGTAAATAAGGTGTGAAGCATAATTTATTAGAAATATGTAGTATTTACAGTGTTTCAAATTGTGTGTGCCATCTTAGTCATGGCCGTTACACATTAGCCAGGGAATATTTCACAACAACCTATTCATACTGGCAGTAATGCAAATTAATGGAAGTTGCAACCCATTTATTTGTATTTTACTTGCTACCCCAACCATTTAATGGGTTGAATATACAGTATTTGTGTCAGTTCATTCCAGAAAAAATACATAATTTCAGTTTCATTCAGTGAACTGTTAAAGATTCCCTGTAAATAAGGTGTGAAGCATAATTTATTAGAAATATGTAGTATTTACAGTGTTTCAAATTGTACCCCCATGTCACAAACTGTTCATGAAGTGGTGTTTTATCAGATGATGTCTCATGTTTATATTTACTCAAAGTGTTTGCATAATTTGGTAATGTTTTACATTTTAAAATAGCTGTACATAAATGTTTTCTTTCATATCTGCAGTCAGGTGTTTTCTTTATACGGAGATAATGAAAGTACAACAAACTAATAATAAAATATTTATTTGACATTAATGTCTGATGCTACTTTTTACACCACTCTGCCTTCGTTGAGAAATCCACTAAGCTTCACCTCAGTTTGTAGTTAAGAATACAGAATCCTGTTACGATGTCCCCCCTAAAACACCCTGAATTTGTGTTAAATGAGTCAGCAAAAGTTTGGGTGAAGTACTATACAGAAAAACTGACTGGCAGGGTTTCAGTCCTGAGTGTTGACATTTTCAATAAATAAAGGAGTGTCCTGATAGCTGCTCTGAAAGCTCTTTTGGCAAGCTCCTCCAGAGCTTTTGCATAATAACCAAGGGAGGGAGAGCATCCATCACTCTAACATTGCCTTCTAAGATATGTAATGATAAGTTCATGTTGAAAAACACTCTTAGCAATGGATTTGACAGTGAAATATAAATCCACCACACATATGCAAACAGCCATGTTATATTATAACGGCGTTAATAATGATTCCAGCAGCAATGAGAACACTACAAATGTATACATTTAACAATGATAATGGCAATAAAGATAAACCCACATTAATAATAGTACCAGGACATATGTCCCATTGCCTAAAGTCAAGCACCTAGCCATGCAGTCTGTCTTTACAAGCATTTCTGAAAGAATGGGTCATTCTTAACTACGTGCGAGCCGTACATCACCAAGCACAATGCCGAGCACTGCATGAGTGATGTGAATCATGCTCCAGACTACACTAGACTCCAGAACAACGGAAAAATGTTCTGTGGAGTGACAAGTCACACTTCTCTATCTGGTGGATTGATGGACAAATCTGGGTTTGACGAATGCCAGGAGAGCATGAAGTGCCTGACTCTGCCAACTGTAATGTTTGGTGGATGAGGGAAAATGTTCGGGGTTGTGTCCCTGGGGTTGAGCTAGGACTCTTTCTTCCAGAGAAGGGAAATTTCGACTTTGTGGCAAGAGTTTGGGAAAGACTATTATCTGTCCCAGCATGATTTTGCCATAGATAAACAAAGCAAGCTCCGTAAAGGCATGGTTGGGTGAGTTTGGTGTGGAGGAACCTGTCTGCACGGGGCCCGGACCTCAACCCTATCAAACCCTTTTGGGATGAACTAGAACAGAGATTGCAAGCCAGGCCCTCTCGTACAACATCAGTGCCTAACCTAATGCACTTATGTATGAATGGGCAAAAAGTTCCCCTGGCGAACTCCCCCAGAAAATTTGAAAGCGTTCCTAGAGGAGTGGAAGTGGTTACAGCTGCAAAAAAAAATGTTTAAGAATCAGATGTCATAAAACATTTTTTGTATAAAAAAAACAGGTTCCCCAGAGTTAGCAGTGACACCCAATATTTTCATAAACATCCCTCCTCTATACCCAAAAATAAACTTTAAAAATAGCTATATCTTCACTATAGACCAATTATATTTGGGGGTCTTTTGCGTTTGTCCTCTACCTGATCATATTACTCAACAATAGAATTATCTTGCAGGAGTGTAGCAAATGAACTATAGTGGACTACATGGACTTTTCAGATCCCCCAAATCATAGTTAATTTTTTCTAGAGCCAAAGAAGAACAGATACTGCACAAATCACAATGAAAATGTTCTTCCAATAGCTTGCTTAACCAAGTTGCCTATATAAAGTCTCTCTCATCATTACAAGTTTCAGTTATTGTGAAACGTCCCTGGAAAAGTCAGCTTCACACAAATGATCATTCCTGTTCATCACTCATAGCAAGGACATGGCAAATATGAACAACATCTTTTGATGGAGAATCTCTGAGATGAAGTAAAGCTGGTGTTTACCAGCAAGAGCTTATTGTACTTGAATAACGGTGTGGCGCACTTCTGTGAACTAAGGATTTCACGATAGGAGATTTTGATATCATGGTTTTGAAATAAAAATAATAATATAGAGGCTACCTTTTGAAAATAAAATTTAAGATTTTACGTAAACGCAAAGATGCTGAAACATTCCATATGCTAAACCCCGTTGCAGCTACTCTACAAGGGCTAGCTTTGTAATTTACATACAAATAATATCAAGCTTCTCAATCCAGGTGAACCACCTGTCATTTTAAGCTATTCAAAATTCTCCCACACTGCGGATTTAAGGGTCTTTTTCGGTGGATATAAGTCTGGAATTTCAGTTCCCTCTGCCATTTTTACAGTATGACTCAATGTTTCAGGGGAGTGGCACGACTCTCAACGAGACAAACAAAAACAACCCCTACACTTATGAAATTCTAACTTATTTGCACGGTTACAGTACAATCGATTAAATTCCGACATCCTTCGTGTTAAAACCACTGTCGCTTTTAGGTGACGTGTTCCATGTTTACTTACTTACTGTCACAATCCCACATACTGTGTCCTGCTGCCGTAACCTCTCATCAGAGCACCAGAAGTGGTTTCAGCTGTAGCTAAAAATAGCCCCTACCCCCCAAAATGATTTTCTTCTGATTGACAAAAACATTCGCTACAATCTAAAACAGTAAACATCTGTCTTGGGGAATTGCTTTAAAGAATGTCACTACATGCAGTGACTGTGAGCAATTTTTCCACATCCAGTATTCAACATTTCATATTTGAAACTAGTCTATTTGAATACTGTGTATTGTTATGTCATCGACAGGCTTTGTTAATAAAAAAGCATATCTTAAATTTAAAAGGCTCAATAAATGTAAAAGTGTTTTTTAGCCATTATACAGTATCGTCCCAGGAACGCAAGATAACACTTGGGTGTAAAAGGTTCTGTATTCCTGGATTGTCATTGCAGAATGTATAAGACCAAATGTAAGAACCAACTCATAAGGATAGTATAATAGTTTCATTAAACTCATAAATTGATAATATTTTGTAATACAACATTATATATATATATATATATATATATCTGAACCATTGAGCCCTGACCCTTGGGCTAAGGGGCTGGGAATCAGAGAGCTGGTGAGAAAAGACTCAGGAGTGTGAGGCTTAGTTCCACTGTTGGTTGAGAGCGGCGTGTCCAGACATGGACACGACCTGTCATACAGACCCAGTTTTTTTATTTCTCTGTCAGTAGGCTCATCTTGTGTGCTGCTATTTAAAAAAAAAAAAACAGCTGATAACCCGGCCAATGATGCCAATAATCAGTCAGCAAGCTCATCAGTCACTCACTCAGATTCATTAGATATAGAACTAACCTAACTTTTGTAAGCTGTCATATGGGGGGCGGGGTGGGGGGGGGGGGGGGGTTAGGTTCTTAAGGTGCCTTGGTCATCTGCATTAGGCAGAGTCTTGCGAGCGTCCGGGGTTTGCCCCTTCATTCATCACGTCTCCTTGTACTACTCCTTGTATCTGAGTAACTTATTCAAAAAGTTATGTGCGCCCCTTCATATAAGGTTTAGAAACGCTGGTAATATGATCATCATTCATAGACATTTCACCAGACACCATGTTGTTTACTTTGGCTTAGTTACAAGCGATATAGACAACATTCATGGTTAATGTTTGTCGTTAACCCTAACGAGATCACGTCTTTAAATTTAACGACTGTTTGTTTTGTGAAAACGGGTCCGACAGACAGGCAGGCTTTTTGAGTTAACTGCTCTCCCACTGACATGACCCTGACATGGTAGGTCGACCACTTTGTCTGGCTCATAGACTGGATGGGCTGTGATGAAGTTAGGTGCAACCATCACCAGCGGATGAATTGCATTAAGATATATAATAACAACTGGGAGCTTCTGGCTTCATCAAACACCTCTATTTAAAGCTTGGGTTACGACCTTACAACACCTCCAAAATGTATTGAATGTATTAAATCAGCCTCAGTCACACTTTGTTTTGTGCTAATTTACAAATGTCAGAATGCTAACACACTAATTTAAACAGAGTTGTTTCACATCGTCATGCTAACTTGCTACTATTAGCATTTAGTTCCCAGCACCACTACCAATTTGTGTTTAATCTCTCCTCTTTTCTCAGCCTGTAAATAAAGTTAGGTAAAAGTATCAAACTATACAGTTATTAATTACATATCAATCAATATCAATATTCAAAATATAGTTAATTACATTTTAGAAGAAAATATTTATCGTCTCATTAATTCAAAACTGTTTATTATTAGTTAAACTTTAGGGGTGATCAAAATACCTATTTTCAATTCTCAGCTCATCCTTCAATTGGCCCAGTAGGGTGTAACATGAATTCTATCTTTCATTTTCCTTCAACTGAGTTGTGTTGGTTGCTGACAGATATTCTTATGGTATATTAATAAAAAAAAAAGAAACATTAAGTTGCCTCTCTTTCACTAAAGGGGTTACAAACATCCCCGCTCTCTCCTGTTGACTGTAGGTCTACACTTCGGCAGTGGTGCTGGCTGGCAACATGTCATGGCCTTGATTTTATGTACATATATTCAAAGCTGTTTACTGGTCTGATTCCCACTATAGATACTCACATACACACACACACGCGCGCGCGTCCGTCTTCCCTCCCCTGGTTTCCTGCCATGGCACTGTGAGCGCGTAGAGTGTGCGCGTATGTGTGCGTGTGCACGCGTGTGGATGGTTTACCAGTGATTCTCCAGCTGCTGATCGGAGTGGTGCGCACAGCCCTGCAGACACACGGACATTTTTATCCCACTGGAACCCCTCTGACCCCTTCGCCTTGGACCTGAATGAACGTCTTTGGACACGGGACACAGAACAATGGAGGGACTACCGCGCTCTTTGGTGTCTTTCCGGAGAGCGTTGTCTGTGTTCGTCTTTACCGCGCTGCTGGAGCCTGGGACTGCCGGTGGGTAACTTGTATTCTGGAAAAATCACAACAGCACTCCATGCCTTCACTAGTGTTCTCTCCAATGTCACTGCAGTTGACTTACAACGGGCTTAGCCTCTGTAGTTTCCGAAGGTTTGGGAGAAATTCCTTCCGACCGAGCCGTTACGCACGGCTCTCCGGAGAGCCATGCACAGCGAGGCGCAACAGGTGACTCACTACTCACTAACTGTGTTGTGTCCAACTGCACACGTTTGACTCCACATAGACCTGAAGAATACTTTACAATTAAAACATAAACTTGATCATGGTTTTATTCAACCAGTGCCAAGTTTGCATGAAGATCAGTAGAGCGCCTTATTCATCACCGACTGAAATAATTCCTTTTCAAATGTCGTTTTCTCTAATGTGATGATCAGATTATTTAATATGACAAAATACCTTTCTCATAACACTATTCGTGTTTTATTGGAGCCTTACTTTCTGCATATTATGCTTTTGCGTCAGTATCAGCTTGTCTCTCAATATCATTGTATATGTTTATATTAAAGTGTATGTCTGGATCATCCTGTATAGAACAATTCAGTTGACAATTCACCAGGGATGCATAGGTATCATCATTTCCCTGAATATTTAGCCTGGTATATATCAAAAGAAACTGAGCTCAACAAGGTGTGCTTAAAACGTTTTTGTCAGCACAAGTTCATATTGATTGAACCAAATTATCTGCATGGTAGCAGTCTTTATTTCCACCCTGCACTGTAAGAAAGACACTTCCCTTTGACAGGTGGGTGGATCACATTTAGATGAAAATAAAAAAGAAAGCAAAAGCTTTTTTTTTTTCTCTGCAGTGAAAATTCATTCAACGCCTTGCCATCCATTATCCCTCTTTCTTCTTATTCTTCTTTTCTATTTGTCTCTGCTGTTTGTTACTGCCCTTCTCCCACAGAGGGACCTATTTTGAACGTGGAAATCCCACATACCAGAAAGATTCTGTGGTTGTGCCGTATTGTATGTGTCACAAATAGACACACAGACACACACAAACAAACATTGGAGTTAGTGGTGTAGTTTCAAGACATACACATTTTTACCCACATGCTTTATTTGCCATGCTTTACAGAATAACACATTAATGAACACACGGCCTGTGTTAGAAGAAGCTGCTGTGTATTACTGTGTTACTGATCAGTACTTTGTGCTTCTGCATGTCTTAATCCTTGTGGCTAGCCAAGACAAGTGTAGTGACAAGAAAAATGTATATTGAATATGAAAATCAAAACATTCCAAGTTTAAATAGGTTCATACACACTATTTGGCACAGAGGAACTGTCCCAAAGCGATACATACATACTGTATATATTTAACATACATATGCATACGTATTTTAAGTAACGTTAGATGGCGGTTCTTACTTTGAGATTTGTGTGGGCATTATACAGTCCTGCAAATCCACAGTTCTTGCTGTGTTTACACTGGTTTAGCAGGGCTCCAGAGGAGAGATGAGAGTGCTCCCTTTAACTCCTCCAACATTTGTCTCCTTTTGCTTTTTTTTTTTACATATTATTCGGAACCCGCTCTTCTGCATCGCCTGGTCAAAGATAAGAAAGATGGAGGCAAATGGGGGAGAGGGAGAGAGGGAACCCGAGGAAGTCAAAAAAAAAAGAAAAACAAGACATGGGGAATCAAGATGGATTAAAATTGGAGTTACAGGAATATAACTTTCAAGAGTCGATGCAAAGAGGAGAGCCTCCTGCGGTGGCAGCTATGCCTCTTGCCAGTTGTCCTTCATTTCAATGAAAAAAGGGATTTTTCCTTTTATTTTTTATTTGTCAATGTCAAGTTGATTCAGAAAACCATCAGAAACCATCTACTGCAGGTTTTACAGGCTCACATTTGGAGGACCCTTAGACCCTTACTGAACACCTGGGAAGACAATTTTAAAGTCCAACCTTTAGTTCAAAGCCTTGGAAAACTTTTTAAAAAAGCACCATCTACCTGGTGTGTAGATTTTTCCCTTTTTCTATTCATACTTGTGCAGTTTGGATCATTCTTTCCACTTTATGGGTGATAAATTGCAGTTAAGTTTCCTCTCTGCCCTGCTGCCCCCTGTGAGCTCACATCCTTAGTGATTTGGAAAGAGGAAAAGGGGAAGAGAGTAGGGAGAGGCAGGGCATAGAGGGGGACATTTCAGGTGATGGGAAGCATGTCCTTAAATGTGTAGCGAATGCACATTTGCATTGGAATTTTCCTTATATAGTTGACTTTGACTAAGCCGATTAAGTGTTCATTTAGCAAGTTGTCAAAAATGTTATCTGCAATTTTGAAAAACTGCATGCAGGTACCCATTTTAATGTCCCTGCCCTACTACAACCTCACTCTGGTGAAGCCTTGTCATATCATCATTCAGTCATAGACAGCTTTGTAAATCTTTAGAATGCACTTTCAAAGGTGCAAATTAACACTGTTCTATTGATAGGAATATTGTTTTTTTACTGCCTAAATTAAAAGTACATGTGAAAAAATGACAGGGGTTTATTGCTCCACCACCAATGCAAACCAGGGTGCGAAAAACCCACCTTTGACCTGCAATTTGCAGACAAATTCTGATATGGCAGGTAAAAATATTTTGAACTTGCAACGTTTCTAATAACCGTCAAGTCACACTCTTGTTAACATCACATCTTTGGTGGAATTTTGGCCAATCAGAGTGTTGATAACGTCATTTCCTGGGGAGCACCGGTCGCGACGGGGTGGGAGACACTGAACCCCCCTCTGCCTCCGAGGGAAAGAGGAGAGTTGGGTGCCTGTGCTGTGCAGTGTTGCCAACTCAGCGCCTATTTTAAATCAAAAGCGACCAGAGAGTTCTTCTGGTTTTATTGGAGACTTTTGGGTGATTTGGCGAACTCTGACGTAAAAGCACGTATCGTTGTGCAGCGACTCTCCTGAACAAGCAGCGGGTGCTGCCCTGAGCCCCGCCGCTGTCCCGAAGCGCTCACCGGCAGTCCGTCTCACAGTCTCGCGCAGCAGTCCCAGCTGCAGGCAGAGCAGAGAGGAGACGTAAGACGTCATTCTCCGTGTCCACACTGCATGAATTTGCGCATGGCCAGAGCAACCGCTGATCCCTCCCTGGCTTACAGAGCGCAATGTAAGACTCAAGTCGCTTAGCGCAGGCAGGCCATCTGCAGCCCCTATGCCCCCCCAAACATGTTACCTTTTTCACCTCTTGGGAGTTTGCAGGTATGTTATAAAGTTGGGCTGAAATGCAATACTTAAGGTAGTCTTCAGAAGTACAACTTTTTATGGTTTGTCATCTTAAAACTGGTGAATCATGTGTTTTGTTGCGTTTTAGATAAAGGAGCTAGATGTGTTTCGCTAGCAGTTTGCGTTGGTTGACAGTTTGACGAAAAGATATCATATGAATCATTTGCACCTTTGAAAATGCATTCTAAAGCTTTACTATGCTGTGTATGTTTGTATGATGATATGATAAAGGCTTCACCAGCTTAAGATGGTTGTAGTAGGGTAACATTGGTACCTGCAGGCAGTTTATCAAAATTGCAGGTAAAATTTCTGACAACTTGCAATATTGCAGGCAACTTTAAGATGACAAACCATAACATGTTCTACTTCTGAAAACTAACTAAAGTATTCCATGTGAGCCCCAATTTATAACATATCTGCAAACTCACAAGAGGTGAAAAAGGTGACATGTTGGGGGGATGGCAGATCAAACTGCACAGTGGGGTGCTGGTGGCCCACGGGCCATAGTTTTGATCCATAGTTTGTAATCCAGGGAGGGTGGCTCTGCGCATGCGGATTCATGCAGTGTGGACGCTGAGAGAGACGGTCTCCTCTCTGCTCTGACTGCAGCTGGGTCTGCTGCGCAAGGATACTGTGAGACTAACCGCCTGTGAGATTTTGGGCCGCCGAGGGGATCACAGCAGCACCCACTGCTCGTTCAGGACAGTCCTTGCACAACGATAAGTACTTTTACAGTGTTGCCAAACAACCAAAAAGTCTCCAGTAAAACCAGAAAAAATATGTAGACCTGTCGCTTTGGATAAAAACAAAGTCGGCAAGGGGTTTTGGAAAGTTGCCAGATTTTGTGAGCAAGTTGCTGCAACACTACCCCGGGCACCCAACTTTCCTCTCCTCTCTGAGGCAGGAGGGGGGTGTCTCCCACCCCGTCGTGACCAGTCCTCCCCCGGAAATTCGATGCCGTTATCTTGACTCTGATTGGCCAAAATATTGGCTGATGTACCACCAAAGATGTTATATTAAGCAGATTGTGATGTGATGGTTTTCATAAGCGTTGTTGGTTTAAACACATGTTGGCCACTTAGCCTCGTACAATCGTCAATCATGATACCTTTGAGTTTTTTAAATTGCAAAATATTGTCTTTATCTCAATCTAGACACTGCACATTGTGGTGCACAAAAAAGTTTAACAGAGATATTTATTTTAGTTATCCACTGGCATGCATACCAGATGGAAGCACAGTGTGGCTGTAACAGGAGCACAAAAAAAATTCAATTACTGCCCCTTCAGGAGCCATTAAGTCTGTCGCTTAATGACAGTCCACATATTCCTCCTCCAATTTCCTGTGACGCACTAAGATCATTCATGTTTTTGCTCTGTGATTCATACACATGTACTTTCAGCAGGAAAAAGTACAGCAGTAATAAAAAAGAAAGTCCGAGTGTTTTAGCATCTGGTGCAATGACCCACATACCACCACAGACCTTTGTGCACCCTTTGACTTTTTGAACTGGCACTAAATGCTGGAATTTCAAAGTTGCTTTATTTTATCATAAATTCAGAAAACCTTTTTCTGGAGTGACGTTTTTCTTTGGGCTAAGTTTACATCACATTAACATGACAGATGATGGCAAGCCCCTATTTCCCTTGTGCAAAACTTTTTTTCATTAGTTGTCCTAAAAATAAAATATACTACTTCATGGAATTGAGCAAAATCTGTAAAGTAAATAAGGTCACAATGGCCTTCAATGTACTTAACAAAAGATGTGGAGGGAGCCAGAAGGGGAGAGAGGCAGAGAGGGGAGACGGAGGGAGTGACAGGTCCATCTTGTTCCTTACTATGCAGCATTCCATGGGTGGGTGTTTCTGGCTAGGGCACATAATAAGTTCTCTCCAACTCGATCATGTACCTCCCGCATATATATATTTCTCACCTCGCATTGAAGATGACAGTGCTGCTGTTTGTCAGAAAACTCATTAATTACAGCTTTAAAACAAAAATCAAAAAACGTGACTATATTCTCATTGTAAGAGTAAATTAACCAGAGAACACTTCCTTCTAGTGTTCTATGAGTTTACCATACCCAGAATATGTTTTCATTTTGTAGCTTCACTTAACGTTGGCAGTAACTTGTACTATAAAGCTTGCAACCTTTTCTTACCCTTGTTAAGGTTTAAGCAAACAAGATATTTCGCCTTTTTGTTAAGCCTATAATAGACCAATTGTGATTTGTAAACTTTGGCTATACAAACAAAATTGGCTGATCGAAGATTGAATTGTTTGATTCGATTTAACCTGTGTAAACTGTACAGGTTTTACAGTTGGGATCTGCAGACATGCCTCCATGTCTGTTGACGGGCACCTGCTGTTTGTGATCAAATTCAATCAATGAAATCAAATTTCTTCTGTATAACCCATTGTAAGATGTTTGCGCTCACGCTAAAGTTCCAAGGATGACAGGAGAAGTGTTTCCCCAAAATAAACAGGTTTTAATGAACAAAAGTTCCAGGCGACAGCAACACAAAACAGGAGGCTTATAACAGTCATCAAAAAACCTTTCAGTGCCTTTTTCATGAGGTGCTTTCTTGGACTCAGTACCTTCTCCTCCAGGGACCCAGCCTACTGCAAGAGAGACCCGAACCAGATTAACCACATGCTTTATATTGACATCATTGATTACTTGATTCTGGTCAGCTGTCTGGTTCCGGCTGCCACTCCCCCTTTCTCTTTCCCACACCCCTAACTAGCACATATCCCCACCGCCCCTCTCAGGCCGGGGGCCCACCGGCCGCAAGCCTACCGCCCCCCCCCCCCCCCCCCTCCGCTGAGCGTGAGAGAATCGCGATCGACTGAAAAGCTGGCAGCAAGCTGCTGGCGAGCTGCCGGTAGCATTAGACCCCTGGTCTAAACTGTAGGTGGGAGGCGCTCAGGTTTATGACATGGCACCTCCACATTTGAGGTGGTTAATTCAGACATATGCACTGCAGCCTGGTGAAGGTGTTGTTAGGGTTGTGGTTGTCTATGTTGACAGTTGTATATGCTCCTGACCTGGTTATATTCAGAAAGGTGATGCTTTTCCTGTGGTTCCAACCCATGCAGGTCAAACTCATTTTAGTTCAAGGGCCACACACCGCCCAATTTGATCACAAGTGGGCCAAACCTGTAAAATCATAGCATAATATAGCATTTGGTTTAGTGCAAAGTACAACTAGCTTCTAAAATTGTTTACATTAAACATTATTAACAATGACATTTCTAATGAAAAATAGGTACAATAAGCAATTTTTACACTTTGCAAAGTCATCCCGCGCAGTGTTGCCAACTAATTTTCCAGGGAAGTTGGTACAGGCAGGTCTATTTTTTGCTAAAAGTTGCTAACTGACATTGTGATGTCATTGCATGAAGATGTCATTACGTAGTTTACACAAAGATATTACTTGAATTGACCACCATCTCAGCAAAAAGTATCATTTGAAATGTGTTAGTTTGGATTACTTTGTTACCACATGTTATTAACAAAGATCATAGGTTTCTTTTCTTGATGTTTAGCCCTTTTCAGATTGTTAATGCCACTAATAAGTCTAAGGGATCCCTAAAAGCATCAGCTTGGGGACCAATTATTATTCTTTTGTACTAAGGTATAGAAAATCTCACTAAAAAATGGTAATAAAAAAGTGTCAAATCCTAAGTAAATACATGTTTTTTCAATTAAATGTTTTGCACAATTTACCTATTATATGAGGGAGGCAGTGGACTAGCGGTGAAGGAGACTGACTTCAGACAAGTGGGTCGTTGGTTTGAGGCCCCCACAACCCCAACCTCGATCACAAAAAATATAATCTGGAAAGGAGGCTCGAATACAAAAATCCAGCTGTCCCCTTGAAGACTCCGCCTTGTGCACCTTGGCAAGGCACTTGCTTTGGAGCCTTCACTCTCTCTGTGGACATTGTTGTGCTGACCCAGATGGGTTAAAAGCAGATAAATAATATCCCAAATGTGTGTGTGTGTGTGTTTTCACGATGCATGTGCATGAAGGGATCATTAAAGGTTATATTTGTATATGTCTTTGTCTTATTAGTTGATCAACATATTGCATCCTCAAGCAAGAGTGAACATTTCAGCGAAGTGACAATAATGTTTTGTTATTTTCAGGGTGAGGACTGAACTGATACATGAATGCTTATGTTTATGAGTGCTTATGTGTGTGTTCTGCAGGTATGCCACCCTTTTACCCTCTGAGTCAACTTTGTAAATTCTGTGATCTGGAGCTGTCCTCATGTAGTGGAACAGGGACCTGCATCTCCAATTGCTCCATCACTTCCATCTGCATGGACAGCAGCGAGGTCTGTGTCGCTATCTGGTAGGTACCCTACAACTGCAAATGGCCTACATCTCTAATGTCTTCTGTACTAAGGTGTGTGGTGTTGACACCCATCCTCTGTCTTTCTCGAAGGAGGAGGAATGAGACTGACTTTTCCCTTGAAACTCTCTGCCACAATCCTTCCAAGCCACTGTATGGCGTTATGTTGGATGACTATAACAGCTCCACCTGCGTGATGAACGAGAAGAACACAACGAGTGGCATGGCTCACTTTTGCTCCTGTAGTGATGAAGAGGAGTGTAACGACAACCTGTTATTCTCCCCTAGTGAGTACACAACACCGACACAACACAACATACAGCGGTAAAAAAATAAACATTCAGAGGGATAAACAGCAAATGCCAGTTTGGCCTCAAAGCATCACTCAGTATGACTATAGTGCACAACAGGAATTGTTTGCATTACACGTAAACAACAGTGGGGGGAATCCTCAGTGTAGTCACTGTCAGCTGATCCTGTACTGTGTGTTTAGCTGCTGCCCACTCACAGTGCTGAGGAGGAAACATGTGCCAATGTGTGTGTGTATGTTCGTGTGTGGTAGTGTAAGTCAGCCAGACATATGGTTTCCTGTCTCTGTTTAACTTAATCAAAACATATCCAGCACATGCTGCCAGACCGTTAAGACACAGAACACCAATGTATTGACTGACAGTGAATGTTATGGGGTTCCTATGTTATAGGAAGTCCCAGTACCTATCCTGGTACTCAGGTTTGAAATTAGGGACCATTCTTTCAGCTTTGGGAATGGTTTCAAACATCTTACCTGATCCTTGCTTCACTGTGCTTCTTTTTGATTGTCTACAGTGTTCCTTGGATCTTATGGAGCTTAAGTCACAGTTTTGTTAGGTTTAGAAAATAACTATTGTTTATATTGGTATAAGGTTTGAGGACCTTTGTCAACATGGTAATGTATTAAAATGGTCTTAAATAAAATTAATCATATTGAGTATTGGTTTAACATCGGCAATAAACAGGGTTAAACAGCATCAATGTCCTATGATGTGACAACCCACCCAGTCACCCTAACCTCATTCTTCATTCTACTCTTAATTGCATGCTTAATTGGATCTCCTGAAAAAAAGGGAGATAGAAAAACTGAGTGAAATGGTTGTGTGAAGCTTTTATTTTGTCTTTAATTCCCTCTACAAGTGTCTTTATTTGCCCAAAAACTGAGGAGAGAACGGCATCCTCTTTGACAATTAGCTGCTATTCCCTGACTGATTTGGACAATACGTGTCTGATTATTATTTTCCCATTTAAAATTGGGTTCAGTGGGGTCACAATGTGTTTCTTGGCCGGAATCAGATCAGAATCCATCTTAAATGTATTTTGTGTGGATTAACATGTGTATTTCCGTGTGGTCATGCGCTATGTAATGCATCGACCAAATCCCGTTTTCCTCCAACATCGTTTGTGTGGGAAGTAAAGCAACTCCTCCTTATATCTGTATGTTTGTGACCAGCACTGGTAGGCCATTGGTTTATCCCTGATATTGATCTTAACAGTTATTTATTAGCATTGAACATCTTCGTGGACAATAACACTATAAATATGAGTGGAGACAAGCAGGGGGAGGTTCTTGTTTGTTTATTGAAGCACTGCCAGAGCTTATGCAGCCCATTGTTTTTCCATTCTCAGGTGTTTGTCCATCAAGTTTATGCACGGTGCAAATTACCCACCTTTTACCTGCAATTTGCAGACAAATGATGTTATAGCAGGTAAATATATTTTGAACTTGCAACTTTGCAAGTTTAAAAAATCCTAGGTATCATGATTGACGATTGTAAGCGACTAAGTGGCCACCGGAGAAACCGGAGATCAACAACGTTTTTAAAAACCGTCACGTCAATCTCTTGTTGATATAACATCTTTGGTGGTAGGGCTCTAGTATTTTGGCCAATCATAGTGACGATAACAGCATCAATTTTCCGGGGAGGACCAGTTGCGGCAGGGTGGGAGACATTGAACCCCCCTTCCTGCCTCCGATGGAGAGAGGAGAGTTGGGTGCCCGGTGCAGTGTTGCCAACTCTGGGACTTTTTTTTATCAAAAGCGACCAGCGACATATCAACGTCTTCTGGTTTGTTTGGAGACTTGTTGGTGTTTTGGCGACTCTGACATAAAAGCACATATTGCTGTGCAGTGACGGGTGCTGCGATGATATGATAAAGGCTTCACCAGAGTCAGAAGGTTGTAGTATGGTAGGAAAAAATAGCATGGGTACTTGCAGGCAGTTTTTTTAAATTGCAGGTAAAATTTCTGAAAAAAGTATTTCACTCCCTGTAATACAATAGACTTATGGATTCTGGTGTATGCTGGTGTAGGTGCCTCCAAAAGTGTTTAAAATATCAGTCGTCACATGAGTAGGCCCAACAAAAATGGACATAGCTGTCTGTTCCATACTGAGTGGCTCAGAGTAGCTCAGTAGCTCCAATTTACTATTTGTTCCTCTCACAAAAAAAAGCTGTCTCCCTTTTATAAAAAAAAAAGTGCACTGTTACCCTTCTAATTAATTATAAAGTGCTAATGCCACATACATTTTGACCTTTGATGGCAGATATAATATTATGAGGTTTTGAAGCTGCACTAGAACTAGAAATATTCCATTTGTATTTTCTGTTTTTAACAACCGCTCAGAGGAGGAGCGAAATATCAAACGTATCAATTATAAATGGAGCAACGTCATCAAAAGAAATCAGAAACTCAGCTAAATTGTCAGCTATGCTACGAACCCAGAGCTCTCCTCTTTCTTGCTCCGGCGCCTAGAAAATCCACCCAATCAGGACACACATACCCCACTAACTCACAGGGCATTTGTCACTAGGACTGTCTATTAAAACAGTGATGTCATTCTGTAAATTACAATATAAGTTAAGATAAGATAAGAAAATATTTTATTGTCCCACATTCGGGTAATTTGCAGTGTTTCAGCAGTAGAGGTAAAAATGTATACAAACATAAAAAGACACAGGTTCAGAACAAAGTAAACTAAGGCTGTGCAAGAGTAGAAGAAAAGTACTGAAGATACAATATATACAGTGGCCTGAGTATATGCAGTGGAAAAAGGGCTGTATGTAATGAGAGTAATATAAGCAATGCAAGTATTGAGAACAAAAATACGTGGGTTTAAATGTACAGTATGAATGGAATAGCTAATCATACGGAGAAGTGAAATTCACAGTACAAAATAATAAATGGAATTGAAGTCAAACTATGTTACAGAAATCTTAAGTGTGAGTGGAATAATTAACCATACAGATATTGAACAATTCACAGTATACCGTGATTAAATAAGTTGAATTGAATCTGCATTGTGTTACAAGTAAAAAAATATATGCAGTTTTAACTTTAAAGTGCAAGTGGAATAAACTAACCATGCCAAAAGGAAATTCACAGGATACAGGATACAATAATTAAATCAGTTGAATTGAAGGTACATTATGTTACAAGTAAAAATATGCAGTTTTTAATTTAAAGTGCGAATGGAATAAACTGACCATACTGAATAATGAAATTCACAGTAAACAATTATGCATGCATTTAATTAACGGTAAGTAATGACTAAAATTATATGCAGTTTTAGATTAACAGTGCTGGTTGGAATAATTGACCATACAGTGTATGTAGTAACTGTAGTAAAGACTTTTTCGAATCTTTGGAGTAGTATGTTGCCACAGAGATGTTTGCTTGGTTTTGTTAATTTTGTCATACAAGATATTTTAGATGAATGAATGCTGTGCTATGCTTTGAAGGAATTTTGTCCTATAGGAGAAATATTATTAAGGTCAAAGAGAATATTTAATATTTTCAATATTTATTTTGGTCCATATCTCAATGTTAATAGTGAAATAACATTTGGATTGCAGGGAAAAAGGTGTTCGCTCAAAGCTTATAAGGCTTACTTATATATTTGTTTTATGTATTTGCTTGACAGCCCTAGTAATAATTTTTTATTGCACTATTTAAAAATGTCAGGTTGTTCATCATGTTTTGTCAAAAGATAGTTAATTAAATCTGAACATTTTCAGAATGTATTTGCTCTCTTTACTTGGATGGAACAATTTAGAATTGTCGTTATCTATAGGTTATTATGCGATATTTTTTTCCCGGTTTGGCTCCTTAAAATCAAATTGGGCTGTATGTGGCCCATGACTAAAAAATGTTAACACTCCTGAGTCAGAGTGGTAAAACTGCACCCTTGACAAGCAGCACAGGTCTGCTGGTAACAGGATGACGGACTTTGACCAAACTTGACTGACAGAGAGAAAATACCCCTCCTGGCCCTACAAGACAGATTTGGGTAAATAAATAAATAGATAAATACATAAAATCACAGATAAAAAATATTCAATACAGTACACAGAGAATCCATGGGGAATTATTTCAGTTTTGCTTTTGTGGTTTTAGGAATGTTCTGCCGGCTATGTAACATAACACAAATGGGGCCAAAAATATTGTTGCTTTGTTGTAACTATTATTTATTTTCATGTATGTAATAACACCTTGATATGACTCCTAGCTGTTTGTTCAGGTCCAAATGCTCTGTAAAGGGGTCCTGTGTCGCCCCCCCCCTATCCAGCAACAATCTAATGATAGACAAAGCTGGTGAATAGATGGTGGTAACTTTATATCTGCAGTTGTTGTCGACCAAGCCAGAGCTAAAAGTAGATTGAATATTTTACTTCAATCATAATTTAAATGGGAGTTAATTAAACTTCTATTGAACTATTTTAACTATTTTTAATCTATTATACTGTATATATACTATATATGTTATATATTTATATACTATAAAATTATAAAAATATAATACAAGGAAAATGAATTCGCAAGACTGAAAAGAGGAAGAGGAGATGGTGATATATGTGATGTATAAAGGAAAAAGTAGCTCTGGGCGTCAACTCAGACAGGGTTTTTGTGGTTGTATTTTACAGTGGCCCCTTATCTGTGGAATCTTTGCTTGCCATCAATGAGTAGATCAGTGAGTCATTCGGTCACACAGTAGACTGCTTCAGAGAGACATGACTCAAGTTAGTTAATTTTGAAAAAGTAGGAAAAAGAAGCGGTCAATGTACGGCAAAAGAAGAAGTAAATGAGGAGACAGGGAAACTGAGAGAACGCACGCAAACCTGGAGAGATGTGAGCCATGTTAATGAATCAGTCTTGGTCGTAAAGGCGGTACAAGTAACATAGCATGATAAATAGTGAGTATAAGTCAGGGTTAACCAGGCTTCATTGTTTCCTAAGACAACTCCTCTTTTGAGTGGTGGTTTTACAAGTTGACATATGGCTTTTCACCCCTGGCTTAAATTCAAACATATCCATCCATCCAAGAGAGACCTTTGTTCTTGAGATATAAATGAGTCCTGGCCATGGGTGCTTGCTCTCTTGTGTTGTGCGATACGTTTGTCTCTGCAACGCAAAAGTCTGGGGAATCCTTGTTGCTTTGGATTTCATGAACCACATTGTATTTATGCGTCTAGGGGATAACAACATTACATTCACCCGTGTAGATGTGAGGGGAAACCGCCTGACCTTCCTAGAATGTGCATTGCACATTGCAGTAGACATAAGCCTCAATACTGAATCAGAAAACACCGACACACAGAGCAGTACCTACATTTTTACACGAAGGGGAAACCGAAGAAACAGTATTATATCAAGGCAGCCCTCAAAACCTGGCTATCCATCTGGCTCCACAAAAGAAACTGAACTACGCTGTTATTCTGTATGTTGCTGGAGTCTGAGAAGAAATCACTTGAATTAGAGGTGTAATGTCTTAGTTCATCTTAATGTTGTCCTGTTGCCAACATGGAACACTCCTGATGGTACAATGGCCTGGGTGACAGAGAACCTTTGTGACATTAATTGGAGACTAAATTCTACATGTGTGCGAATGTGACCATGAATGGTTGTTTGTCCGAGTATGTGGGCCATGTGATATCCTGGCAGTATTCAGTACCCTGCCTCTCACCCAAGTCAGCTGGGATTGGGAATGCAGCACTAGATTATAGAAAATACCAATTCTTTAAACTTCTTGGAAAATGTTAATTTTAGTGAATTTAAGTAAATGTTTTAAAATGTTCAAAATGATCAGAAGAAAATAAAAACTAACTTCCTGCAGGTGGTCCATATTTTCTAGCTGGTCACCAGCTTCGTGTGTCTGACCCTTTGATGTGCTTATCCAGGCAGGTGTTATACAGTTATTTAAACAGGAGCATTTCCCTAAAATGCTAAGATGGTGTAGGATCCTCACAATTTTTCCTTTAGCTTTTGTTTTATATCATGATTGTTTTGGGTTTTTTGTGTATGGACTTTTAATTTTAACATGAAATATAACAATATAATAAAATAGCGACATTAATAATGATGTAAAACCTTGGATATTCAGGTAGACAAATGGGCATACTGCAGGCCTGCTGGAAATATTCTTCAGTCTCCTGTGTTTATCATGGCTGTGTATCCATGTATACAACCGTGACCTGACAAGGTCATGTCCGGCTCTGTTTTTTTCTGACTAAAATACTGAAGTTTGTCTTATATCCTAATCACAACCATGTTTTTCAAGAAACAGGTCATTAGCAACTGGTTAACGCTTTAAGGATGTGAGTCAGCAACATTCATGTCACAACACACACACCCACAAACACCAATGCTAGGGCCAACGAATCCCCCTTCTAATCCAAAGGATGTGTCAAACCTCATTGAACACAGCATGAGAGCACGAGCACCTGTTTAGAAAAGGCAAAATGATTAGCTTTACCACTTTGCCTTGGCATCATCTGTATTACCTAAAATACAGACGCCAATCATAGGAGATGGTCTTCATGGATATAAACATAAAACCTCAAAAACCTCTAAGCAATTGGAAAATTCTTAAAGCAAACACTCATATAGACGCAGGGAATGTGAGAAGTAGTCCCTGACTGTCTGGAAGTCTTCTTTCACAACCCCTCTTTTATACGTTTGAAACCTGTGCACATGTTTTTGTTCAGAACCTTGTGGTTCATTGCATCTTCAGCTCTGCCCAAAGCAATTTCAGAAAGATTTAGTGTGAGTGAGTGTTTTTACCTTCTATGATCACATATCAATCACATATAGGATAGATTCAAAGGCAATCACCCATGTTAGGAAATACAGTTAAATACAATTTTAAAGAATGTGAATCAAACATCATTTATGGTTAATGGGGTTGTATAGTCATATGAGAGCTGGTGCTTTAGGCACATATGTTTAAAATACTCATAGATACAAATATTACTGTACACATAATACAGGTTAAAATAAGTGCTTAAGAAAGGTAATCTTTACTCTTATTTTAACACTCCTTTTTAGTCATCGCTGCTTCTTCTACCTGCCTTTTAAAAAAGGCTGACATTTTAGTCACAAGGAGGTTTTCCTCTAAGAGAGGCATACACATAGTGTGTATGTAGAAAATCTCAGTGTTAAATAGATGCAGGGTGGTGCAACATCTTCAATGGGCCCATAGTATAAGTCATTCCCCCCACAAAAATGGCAGCGTCACACTGGCCAATGGACTCTCATGTGTGTTTCAAAAAGGTTGCTGACCCATGGCTAGAGCAGGGTGGGGCATATTCTTGAAGCATGTTCTTGAAAACCTGATGTGAAGCCTGTAATTTCTTTGTTTTATTATTTTATAGATGTTAGTCTTACTTTAAATTCACTCTCTAAAGATGTATCAGAGCAACATTACAACAATCTTTAAACAATTTAGCCACTCATTAGCCTCCTGGTCATATGTCCTAAACTGTAAACATTTATATTTATTCAATGTATTTATCTCATCCTCCATATTCTTTTCTAGTTGTGGATCCAACACCGGATGATTCCTTTGTGTCTGTGATCTTGGTGAGCCTGCTCCCCCTCCTGGTGATGGGGATCATGGTTGCAGGAATGTTCTACTGGTACCGAACATATTGGCAACGCGTGGTCAACCAAGAATGGGAGAGCAACCTTAAGAAGCGCAAGCCAAGAGCTGGAGGTCTAGACTGCAGTGACGCCTGTGCCATTATGTTGGATGATGACAGGTCAGACAGCAGCTCGACCCACGCCAACAACTTGAACCACAACACTGAGCCACTACCCATAGACCTGGATATGCTGGTATACACACCGAGTAGAAGTTTAGAGTTGTTTAGTTGACCTGTTCTGCACACTGCCATTCTAACTAAAAGGAGAACTTGTATCCCGTCCTAGGTGGGCAAAGGTCGCTTTGCTCAGGTATATAAGGCCAAACTGAAGCAGACAACATCAGATCAGTTTGAAACCGTGGCTGTGAAGATTTTCCCGTATGAGGAGTACGCTTCCTGGAAGAACGAGAAGGACATTTTCTCCAACACAGACATCCGACATGAGAATGTTCTCCACTTTCTGACAGCTGAAGAAAGGAAGGCAGAGAAGCAGTATTGGCTCATCACTGCGTTCCACCCCAGAGGAAATCTGCAGGTGCTCTCAGGATACCCAGCATTAGGGACTTCATGATGTACATTTTATTTCCCGCAATAAATAGCCCCCTTTTTGTTCATACTCTTATCTATCTGAGGTAACCTGTTCATTCTCTCCGTTCATGATGCTAACGTTAAACTCCATACCCTACAGGAGTACCTAACATGTCATGTGATCAGCTGGGAGGAGCTGCAGGTTCTGAGCAGCTCTTTGGCTGAGGGTGTTGCCCACCTTCACAGTGATCGCCTCCCCTGTGGTCGCCCTAAGGTAGGACAGAACAAACATGTGTGTGGTCTCTGCTTCATTTCAAAGCAGTCTATTGCAAGATATCACAAGATTACTTACTACTTAAATACCAACAACCTCGGTAGCACTCAATAGCTTGTCTTATAATTTTCAAAAAAGAGCTGGTGCTTTTTGATGGTGGCTCTAGAGGCTAAACAGGATCCCAAATGCATTGCAGAAAATTCACCTACTACCTGCCTACTGAGTTGATCAAATACCTTGTCATGTACACTATTGTAGTTCATCATTTAACTGTCCGTTTGTTTTGCTATGCTTTTATTTTAAAATTGACTATCATACTTTATTTTGCCTGAAGGTGCCCATAGTCCACCGTGACCTGAAGAGTTCCAACATCCTGGTGAAGAACGACCTGACATGCTGCCTGTGTGACTTTGGCCTGGGACTCTGTCTAGACAGCAGCCTTTCTGTGGATGACCTGGCCAACAGTGGACAGGTCAGATTTCAGTCCTTAACATTTTACTAACAGTAACTTCAATGTTCTAGTTTGTGTTCAATCTAAAATTCTGCAGTAAATCGTCAAGGTATTTCTAAGATATAGAAGTAAATATGAAGTAAAGGTGTTGGGCTAAAAGTAAAGCAGTGTAACAATATTAATAATTTTAAGATTTCTGTCTGAAATACAGCGTAGTAGTATAAAAGGCTAAGTGTGCATGGAAGAGTCATTGCTTACATAAAGAATCTGAAACCTATCTGATAAATACAACTTAATCCATAATACTGCAGTTCCTCTAATTCCAATAGCCTGCCCCAGTCACTGCAGTAACACATTGTGAGTGATAGTGTCAAATGCAGCACTAAGATTTAGAAGTCTTTGTTGACTGTGTTTGTAAACCTAAGTACTATTTAAGAACAAGTTGTGGGGTTTGAAGAAAAGGCAATGATCTGTTGTTACGGTATCTCCCTGTTAATGACCAAAGCCCTGCAGTACAACCCCTTTGCCTCGATGTAAGGTGTGATATTCTTTAGCCTAGTTCGTTTTGTCTCCTTCTATCACACTCTCTCTGTGTGTTTGTGTGTCTTTGCTTAAAGACCAAATGTGACGTACAGTGGACACACTGGGATAGATAAACAGAGAGATAACGTTGGTTGTAACATGCACACTCTTCAAGGGGGTTCTCAGCTCATTCCTGGTCTGTCAGTGGTACATTATTCTCCTTGTTTATGATTAATGATTAACTGGTCATCAGGGGTGTTCAAAGTGGACCTACTTGGAACACTCCTGATGAATCGCTGTTTAGAAATACCTACCCGCTGTAGGTAAGAGCTCACTAACCCGTTCTCTGCTTTAAAAGCCTAATCTTAACCTACATGTTTCAGGTTACATTTTCTTGAAATGATCCAGGTGGGCTACATGTACACAGCACAATTGTTTGCAATATCGCTCCGGACAGTTTCTGGACCTTTTCCTGTCAGCCCCTGAGTAAAATTTTAATAACAATGTTCGAGGGAGACCATGTAGAAACTTAGCAGGGAAATATTCACAGCAAGCGAGTACGGGTTGCAGGGAAGGCAGGACACCAAATCACAAATGGTCTATTTGACCGGAATTTCCTGCTGTTGGGAACAGTCTGAGCCAAACAATATCCTTCTGCATCCTTCACGTTTATTTGGGCTACAGTGGTGGTACTAAAGTGACTGCAACGTGCTGTTTTAATTACAGGTGGGTACAGCACGTTACATGGCTCCAGAGGTGCTGGAGGCCCGACTCAACCTGGAGAACACAGAGTCCTTCAAGCAGACCGACATTTACTCCCTGTCCCTGGTGCTGTGGGAGATGACATCAAGATGTGAAGCTATTGGAGGTCAGTACACCCACAGACACCATAATCACACATATTCTGTAAATACCTGTTTTTGGCAGTGGAAAGTATGTCATGTCACACATAAGCACGCACTCACATTGATAACTAAGAGAATCCTGCTGAGGCAAGGCTAACAGTGCTTAAAGCAAAAAAAATGAATGTGATATCTCTACTTGCATAGGATCTCGCAGGCACCTTTAAAATGATAAACCTTCAAAAAATACTTTATTTCATACAATTATTCTCAAATCTGTACTAATAATTATAAGTTCATTATAATTTGGGGAAGAATTGTAAACAACTCTTAACTGGAAAATAAAATCCCTTGCACAGGTAAACCTGATGCTTAAAGTCTGTTCGCTACTTGGTTACTTGTTCTTCTACCCCTGGCAATTGCCAAGGTAGGGTACTGGCCAGAGCAGAGGTCACCAACCTTTTACAAACTAAGAGCTACTTGGGTACTGATTAAAACCAACGGCTGCTTGTTTGATACAAACTTTCTTGACATAAAGTTGTATGTGCATAATTTAATTAAAATAAACATAAACAGCCCTTTAATTGCGCCTGCATGCACATGCACAATTACACACAAACATACACATTGTGTTCCTGCATTTCATCCATCTGGGCCACCACAGCAATGTCCACAAACAGTATCCAGACCACAGAGGAGTGGGCAGCCATTTTGAAAGCTCCCAGGAGCAGACGTGTGGGGGGCAGAGTGCCTTACTCAGGGGCACAAGGCAGATTCTACGATGGGACAGCTGGGTGGGATTTCCCTGTGTTCCAGAAGAATGTTGTTTTTAGGATCGCAGTCAGGGGATGTGGTGGCGTTGAACCAGCAACCTTCTGGTTGCTTCTTCTACATCATGCAAGTGTTACAGCAACACAATGAAATACCATTTTTAGATGAGGCTCCATGTGGGCTACCTCTGGGTTAGAGAAATGATAACCTCAAATCTGTACTAATAAATGATAAATTGGGAGAGAACTGCAAACAACTCTTAACTGGGGAAAAGGGCTATCACTATTTTAAGCTCATTATTTTGGGTACGTTTCTAAGGTAAATTCATGCATTTATGCATGGTGTAATCATAATTTATTTACTGTATAGCTTTTGTCTGCATGTGTACCCAGTGTTTGTATTTGTGACCTACGTTGGTGCTGACGCCAGGGCAAAAGGTTCAGGCTTCAGTTTCTAGCAGTGATATGGTGGGTCAACAGGGAAGCTGGTTTTCTTGTCTGTCAGACTTCACCTCAGCTTCAGGGCTGCAGAAGGAATCTGAGGAATGACGGATATGTGAGGGAGGCCATCTAGACTCTGGTGTTGCCCTTCTTTGGGGAGGAAATCAGTGAGAGATCTTGGAGTGGAGACTACCTGTTTTAGCTGGTTGTGCATGTGTGTGTGTGTGTCCATAAGTGTATGTGCTGACCTTATTTAAAAGCGGCTGGTGCCATGTCACAGTCTTGCATATAAAAACGACTTTGGCTGAAATGTTACTGTTCAAGCATTCATTCAAATATTAGTTGTTTTTACCACACAAACTTACACGTATTTTTTTCAAGTTAATTGAAATTGATTCAGCTATTAGGGGTAATGACAATACAGTATTTGACACTGTTGTTAACTGGCACCTGCTTCTCTTCTGTCTCTTTCGCTTTTTACCCCAGCATGCAGGTATGTGTCACAGAGCTTAAACCTATTTGATTGTAGACCTTATTTTGTGACGTCATGGTCTTATAATCTGGAAAGAAAGTCAGTCTTGAGTCTTTCAACACATAAAAACGGGTTCTATACCTCCACAGCCCTTTGGACTCAAACTAGAATGTTATATTCCAACATGTGTGTTTTTCCCAGAGAGACAGTTGAGAGAGGCAGAAGATTTATTGGCTTCGTGTGTGTTTATTTCAAAGTGCAGTGGGACAGAGGGTGATTGAGTTAGACAGACACAGTAAGTAGTCACGTAGACACACATAGCTGTTACAGCCAGAGCACACGACTGAAAGCAAAAGTTCTTAGACTATGGAGAATTGCTGGAACGCTAGTCATGTGGGCGCAAGACAAACTGGCCCAGATTAGGGGAAGACAGGTACTATATACATAAGGTAAGTAGGAACAGGTGGAAACAATCAAGGGTGGGGCAAACGCTGACGATGGAAGGAAAACACACAAAGGCAATTAGTAAAGTGAAAATACTAGTGCTGGGCAACGATTACATTTTTTGATTTTTTTTTTTAAGTCAACAATGAATTCCAAAGTAATGCATCGCACACTTCTATTTTAAAAGTATGTAAGTAGTATGAACAAAACTGCAGTAGCACTTGTAAATCTCAACTTAAAACATTCATTAATGTAATCAAATGAAATATAAAATCAGCACATACTAAGCATTAGCAAGTTAACAGTTATCAATGAGTTTTTCTTCTTTTTTACAGAAACGTGGATGGAAATATTATCCGACCCTGATAATGTTGTTGTTTTGGTCAGTTATAGGCGATTCTCTGTTTGTCTCTTAGCATTTTATGTACATATCCCAAATTACCCTGTGGGGTGCGGCAGGGAGGGTTATGCACAATATTAGAGCAAGGGGTTGGGTGTGTGCCAAAGAGTGGTTGTTGGAGGGAGACAGACCAACAGCTGGTGAGGGGAATGATGGTGGCCCAGCTGGGCTAAAGTCCTTTCAACTATACTTGAATGAAATCAGTCAAAATACACAAGCCTTTCAGATAACTAGAGGTAATGTTACATACACATACACACACACCAATACATCTTTACATGACATTACGCCATTTCAACAAAAACAGCAGTACACATTTGCAAATCATTTATCCAGTAAAAATGACAGAACATTCAAATCCAACAATGTTGTTTTATGTTGTCACCTGCATTTGCCACAAGTTCTTATCAAAATTGCAAAATAGATCCTCTCTTGCAATGCTCTCGGTAAGAGTCCTTTTTTATAACATTTTAGCAAATATCTCTTGACATCCAGAATGCACGACGTTCACAGGGACATCATAAAGTTTGCACAATAAGAAAAATAACAAGTCTATGCAGTTAAAGCATTCCAATAAGGCAACAAGTTATATCCATCAAAACGGTGAGTAAAAACAGGGACCCAACTCTTAGGCCTTGCCTTGCCCGAAAGATGTGTGTCTTTCGCTTAAGATAGAAGTAATCAGACAGTACAGCCAGCGACAGAGGTTTCTGCTAACCTTCGGGCCACAAAGGTTTCAGACAGATAATCTAGATAGGAAACTGTCGTAAACTACTCTCAGCCAATTAGATTGGATATGCCAGGGTTTAAACTGAGGGCACCAGACAGCGAGGGAAAATTGAGAGAGAAGTTCTGTCTGAAGTCTCTTGTGAAGTCTGTTCTCAAACTAAGGAGGAAATTCTTTGTATAGCCTTCAAATGTCAGGAGAAGAAAAGCAAACCACACCTAATGTCCAAAATGTAATTCTTAGGAAGAGGTTACATCAGAGCATGAAAGGAGATCTATTCCACTAAGTCATGTATTATTATTATTATTATAAAAAGTCGTGCTGGGCACGTTAATGGGTTATTATTGCGTTAACTAATTAACGGCGTCAATTATTTTATCGTGCCTTAAATGCTTTTTTTTTTTTTAATGTCCGTCTCTCACTGCCTCTGAATACACATGCAGACCGACCATGGGTCACAGGAGGGGCAGGATGTTGATCAGTATTGGTTGGTTGGTCACTCACGCGTCTCAACCAATGAGAGCATTTTGGGGGAATGGGCTGGGCTTGGCTGGGTCCTGCTTTAAAACACATGTCAAAAACAGGTGTGGGCCTGTTGGGTCAGCTTCTCTGAACAGTTTCAATCCAAGCCCTCCAACTTCCTGTTTAGGAGTTCAAACTCCCACCTTTCAAACTCCTGTGTTTGAGGACAAAGCTTCAGGAACAGTGGGCTAATTGCGAATTTCCCCTTGTGGGACAATAAAGGAATATCTTATCTTATATTATATATATATCTTATCTTAATTTAATTGGAACTACTGCTTTTACAAGATTTCATTATACAATCATGCTAATAACAAGACCTGTATGAAGTATTAAGTAAACCTATATTACAGAAACAAGGCCTTTGACTAAAGGTTGATTAATGAACTGCTAAAGTCATACTTTTGGTTGAATTGTAGAATAAGTTAGAGATCCCCTTAAAGCTCAGAAAACATTGAAATGCAATACAGACAGTATAAATAACAGTGATTTACCACTGCATATTCTTGATTTATTTTCTATGGAGTCAGTATTCAGTATTTCAGATTGACAGGTACTGTTCTTTCAATTTGAAAATAAAAGATCACTACTCAAATGTCGATCGAAATATATGCTGATAATAAGCACAGTTCCAATACAGGTCTTCCTCCTTGAAAGAACCTGATTGTGTAGGCCGCGCATGCGGAACTGAAATGAAAAGGTCTTGCTATAAGCTTCGCTATCTTGTCAACAACTTGTCCTGTTGTGTATGTACATACACATTCACTAACTAAGCTAACAAAAAGTGTTTTGGCCCGTGGCTTTTTATTAACTTGTGTAACTTGTCCTGATTTGGTATGGGTGAGGAAACGGGCGTCAGAGTTCTGAACCAGTTGAAGTCTTTCGATGGAGATTGTGCTGATGCCGAGGAGGAGTGAATTGCAATAGTCCAGGTGGGAGGAGATGATTGTAGCAGCATCAAGAGATGTACTGCTAAGCAACTGGGGCTAAAACTAGATGTCAACCCCACAAACTACTGGAATGAAAGAAAAAGTGTGAAAATACACCGATCAAATAAATCTATTAGGAGTAGCTGTAAAATACTATTCAAAATGAAAGGATCTAAGAATGAGATAAGGTATAAAGATGAAGCATTTTTGGTTGTGAATGGTATTCTGGGTCAGATGGATAAAGGAAGATGACTTGGCATGTGAGATCGTGTGAGTCTTCTCCTTTGGGCTGGAGACTGACTGCAGCTGTTGTAAGTTCAGTTTCACGACATCTGGACATATTCCCAGAACTTTGTTTTTCATTTTTTATGGTATTTCTGTTATGGGCTCCCTTTTTCTCTGCTCGTTCTTGAACACAAAATATTAAAATAAAATAACAGATTGTGAATTTGGTTTTCTGCAGCCTCTGTCTGACGTTGTGATTAATGGCTTCTTAGATTTTGCCAAAAAGCAAAATCTGATTGTTCTTTTTTTGTAAATGATCAATACAATATGTACAAAGTGAGCATTTCCTTCCCATGGAAAAATTGGGGGGGGGAAATACTTGTGTTTTAGGGTGCTATGACAAGGATGTTTTTACACTTTCTAAACACATGAACTCCACCGGCCACCTGTTTCACTCTGACCTTATGTGTTTGTATGTTATATGCCTGGAAGTGTTCCAAATTACCAAATCCTAATGCTGCAGACATAGGCAGTAAGAAAGGGTCTTTACTTCACTTCAAAGACTGAGCCTTAATCTTCTGACTCAGGAAATGATTTGCATGTGCATGTGTTTACAGAGGTGAAGGACTATGAGCCTGCATTCGGCTCTAAAGTGCGAGAGCACCCCTGTGTGGAGAGCATGAAGGACAACGTCCTGAGAGACAGGGGAAGACCGGAGATCCCAGACACCTGGCTGAGGCATCAGGTCAGCACGCAGCTTTTCTGAGGGGATACTTAAAATAATCATGTTGTCTATCACATTGATTAAGTTTCTTTCTACTTTTGCAGTCAGAAGAAAGTCTATACTGTGTGACACAAAAATGGCCACTACAACACTGGAAAACATTATCTAGTAATATGTTTCAGGAAAAACGCATACCCAGGAAACCAGTTTTCAAGAAACTTCCTTCATTAAACCTTCTTTAATGGATTTTTCTGGCAATGTGGGAAGGTGCAGAGCAAACTGAACAGAGAAAACCTAGTATATATTATATTATTTATTGTATTTTATGTACTTGCAAAAAGCTGCATCACATTTATACATCCAACAGACAGATAGAACTGCCTACAACTGTCTGTTCTGCCATCAATTGTGATTTCAAAATGTCCGATACAATATTATATATATTTTTTTAAAGGCATCAATAAAGGTTGCATAATGGAAGAGTTACATCGCTTACCTTCCTTTTAAAATGTATACTGTGATCTCAGTCAGTGTCATAACTGCTCTCCTCTCTCATTGAAGGGCGTGGCGGTGATCTGCGCCACCATAAAGGAATGCTGGGACCATGACCCCGAGGCCCGACTCACTGCTCATTGCGTCGCTGAACGAGTCTCCAAGCTGGAGGACGAGATGGACAAACTTTCCAGCCGCAGCTCCTCGGCAGAGAAGATCCCTGAGGAGCAGAAGATCCGAATAGAGGTGGAGATCCCAGAGAAAGAGGTGAAAATCTCAGAAATACAAAGCATAATTGCTCTGGACTGCTCTGCGGGCAATGAGAAGTGAGCAGTAGCTCTGCAGCCTCGTGGGGATTTTTAACAGGGGCTCTTAATCTTCTTTGACTGAAACTCTCAAAAGTTACATTCAAGAGCTGAGCTCTTGCAGGACTTGGAGCCAAGTTGAGATTTGTCGTGTCTAATTCTAACCCAGCAAAGATAAACTCTGGGTGATGCCTTTCACCTTTACCACTTCTACAGTGGTACAGTGCAACAACCCCAACTAATCATCTGGGAAAGACAAAGAGCTAAAAAGCCAGAATTAGCTGGAATCCTCCAAAGATGTGCTCAGCATGGAAATAGTATTAGTTGAACAGGCATACCTCCAAGCTAAAAGGTCACTTTCTTGATTAAACAAACAAAGAAATGAACAGGGCAAAAGCCAAAGACATTTAATATGCACTTTACAATTTCATACTTATGCATTGCAGATATATATACTGTAGATATAGATATATATACTGTATATATAGATATGTATATTCTCATATCTTTATGCATACCAACAAATTGGAGTTTTATAAGATGTTGCCATTTCGTGTCTTTGTGTTTCAGACAGAGTTGTTGCCTTAACACTAATGCCTCATCAGCAGATATGTTGTATGTGTGTGTAACCTGGTTGTTTCACCCAGATGTACTTAAACCTAGTTTGTCAGATAAACAAGCACACTGTACATAATGACAATAATTGTACATAATAAACGTGTAAGTCAAAAAGGAAAACCTATTAATTAGGTTTACGATGAAGTACTTATTTTGGAATGCAGAGATTAAAAAGCTTTATAGAGATGTGTTTTCTAAATCATTTAGAATGTTTTCTATCTATAGCAAAAGGAAACAGCAGATATACTGTATGTCTATGTCATGTGTAAAATACTGTAAATCTTTGATGAATTAAAGATATTTCTGTATCATAACATTCTGTTCTTCGATTCTATTGTAATCCATTTAAATACGGGAGGCTGTATTTCGATATTTGGTTATTAGGAGAGAACATAGTGATTATGGCAATTTAAATATACAGTATATATTTGAATGTATTAGAAGAGAATAGCTACTACTGTGGAAGCCTCACATAAACCCATGTAGATGTTATTACTGTCTGTAATGTACTTATTTATTTTCTGATAAGACTTTATTAGATGGATATGTAGTTAAAATGGGGCTAACACTTAACACTTAACAAACAGACAGAACCCTCTTACCAAATTGTCAATTTAATTAAATCACCACTTGCATACCCAATGTGTAAAGAAGTGAGTTTTCCTGCACCCTAAAAATGCTCTCCAAATGTATTGAGCTAACGTGTTGTGATACAATGTGACAATGTAAGCCTACTGAGTGGACATTTCTGCCATTGTTATACAAGCTTATTTGGAGACACGTATGAAGTGTTTTTGTGAGTGGAGTGAATTTTGGAGGTGAGTTCCACCACATTGGTCATGCAGACTGAATGGAGAGTTGTGAAAGTGAGTGTAAGTGAATTTGTGTTGGTTTATTGTTCCTGTGCATGCCGTTGCACTGATGTCCTTCTTTACAGCACACTGAAGTTCATTGAAGTGCCATCTTTACAAAAGTTTGTGTTTCTACTTAGACATAATAAATCCCGAGAGGCCTTTGACTGAGAATTCATTGGTTCCCAACAAATATAAATACTTAATAGCCGCAGCGGTTTTAAACAGGTACTGTATCTGATAATGGCGTGCTAATGGATGGGTTAAAATTTGACTAAACATCATCCAAAATAATTTTTTGTGTTGGATACATTTTTATTATTAGGCCCTCAGCTGATGCAAAAACAAACAAAGACACAATGAATATTTAAATAACCTGATCAAATTTGCACATAAGCCTTCTGTTTTCAAGTAAATATGATATGCACCACATATAAAGTTAATATATAACAACATCATATACAGATATCTGTATGTATTTGCTTGAAAATTGCATTGCTCATGTTTTGTACTTTTTACTTGCATTTCTTACATGTACAGTATTGTTGTTCTGTTGTTTAGTTCTAGGCTGAGGAATGTTTAGCATATTATTTGCTGGCTCATAAAAAGATGTTTATGTATCTGTACAAGTTAAAGGGTTTAATGATTCTATGTCTCTTTAGGTTTTAGACTTAGGCAACCATGTAACCATACAGATATAAATGTATATCCCACCACTCAGACGCCTAAAACCATTGAAATGTATTTTTTTCCCCTGCTATCCAAGGTTTAGAACCATACAGATGTAAAAGCCTCTCCCCACACCACCTTAGTGCAGAACCAAAGAAATGCAAATAGCCTATCATTCAAAGAAGAATTTAAACAGTGTAAACTGTAAACACATGACAAACTGTAGGAAAGACATGCCCTAGCTCCAACCAAGATGTGCCACTTTATGAGCACCTCCCAACTACAGTTTAGGCCAATAGGAATGCCCGTGCCACTACGTAATGAACCGTGAAGCAACAGACAAGGCTCTTCGGTTCCGGCCCGGAGAGACCTTGATCAAGCCTTTACTCTATGCCTTCTGTGATAAACTCGTCCTCGACCTGGAGGAATTGAAGAACCCCACATTTGCCAGTCTTGTTGACTAATCTGTGCACTTATATAAGGATATACAAGCTACACACTTCTGCGACTAATAACACAATTAGAGAAGGGTAACGCCCTGTCGTACAAAAAGAAAACCCTGAGGAAAACCCCATCCACCCTTCAGATATCCATTATGAAAGTGCAGTTTGTGACATAATATAAGACAAAGTATCCAGTATACGAGACATATACATATATTTTTTGTATTTACTGGATAATGACATAGAAACAGACCTTGTTCATATGATTGTCAGACAGCAAGCTGGAACAGAAAATGATTTTAATCAAAATACAATAGACATGTTAAAGAATTTGTCATTTAATTTTATTTCCATGCATTTATCTTCGAATAGCTCTTAAATTACAAACCATTTCTGTGGTAAACTATGAGGTGAAGAGTAAGTGGTTCACCGTGTAACCGACATATCATTCTGAAGAGCTGGTCCATGTTGGAATTCCTCCAAGTCACATTTGATGAGTTCTGATTGGAAATGATTCCAATATACGTTTCTGCTCAGTACTTAGCTTGGTGCAAGGGTTACACACGAATCATTAACCCAGCTGTGTTGTCTGCAAGTACTGACAAATGATACTCGGGCTTAAGACTATCAGTTCATTGTTGTTTTTTTATTGAATTTATTTAGTAAGTAACAATATACATTATCACCAGCCTTGATCTTTGAAATGTGTTGCCTGTCAGTTCTTGTTATAAATGTCTTACCAAATGTACCAGCTATTCCATCCTTAAAATGGGCTAAGCTACTGCCGCCATTCCACAGTATTATAATAGTAATTAGCTGAATTTGTCGATTTAACAAAGTATGAAAAGTAATACAAGGGCCTATGAATCCATATCTTGAGAATTTAACTGTTAAAAAATAATTGAGGTAAGATGATTTGTCCCTAGATATTAATTTATATCCCTAACATTTAAGGATTCAGCATTTATGTGAGGGTTATTTCATTTCAAAACAAAAAAGAACATTATTTAAACACAGGATGAAAATGCTAGGTATGTCGAGTTGTTTTGGCTCAAAGCATTGGACACCAGAGGGGTAAGAGTTGTTAGTTTTCAATTAAAACATGTGTTACCCAGTGGGCAGGTCTCCTGAAGAGTCACTCTCATCAGAGCCCCTCACAACATTCTGCAAGCCAACCAATGACATATCCGGCAAAATGTCCTCCTCATCTGACTGCACCAGACGTTCATCACTCTCCTCACTTGCCACATCATCTTCGGGCTCCCATACCGCATCCTGGTTGGATGCCTGATTGTTTGTGGAAAGGGCTTTGTTCATTTGGCTTCTTGAAGATTCAGAAGAGCAGGACTCAAGGTCTGGACCTGTTAGAGAGGACATCTCTTATTTTACAAAGCATGGTTAGAGGTATGTGGCTCTGCACAGCACTGAAATAACCTGATAGATGCGTTTTATTCCTTGGTTTGTATTCCTTGTGCAAAAACAGTTTTCAAACGCATCAATGTAATCTACAACTAAAGAGGCAGTGCTGTGGGCTCACTGATGCACAACAGTCAGCTTAAAGGTCTCCAGCTGATGGATGTCTTTAACCAAGCTGCCGGCAGATCCAACTGACGAGTCTAAATAAGTCAATTCTGACATATGTTTGTCTACGTTCTAGGGAAACTGATTTGGGCTTACCTGAGGTCAGTGATGATTCAGCACTGACGTCATCGCTGCAGGAGTTAAGGAAGTCATCCAAAGCCTCCTGGTCTGACATGTTGGTTACCGTCATGTGATCCAGAACACTCATATCAGCTCCTATTGCCTCTACAAAGACACACAGACAACATGCACAATTAACATTTTTAAAAGTTATTGTAAGTGCCTTGAGATAGTGTATATTGATTTAATGCACAATGTGTCTTTAATGCAGTGCTATACATAGCAACAGTAATGCTGACATAAAAAAAGGAAATTACTGGGAAAAAATACCCAGGTTGACAGTCGTATATCATAATTGTTCATCATCATTTTGGTCCTGTCTTCATCATGAGCTACAATTACAAAGCGATTTTGCAACTTCTTTTATCATACCATCTTCATTTCATTTGTTTGAAATTACCTGTGGTAATTAAATGATCGTTCAATGATATAATATAACACAGGAGGCCATGTTAATTGAGAAATCAATGGAACTTGAAAACACATTTTTGGCTGATATTTGGAAGACTACCAGACATCATTCCCAGGCTGGCACCCAGAAGCTATTCCTACCGATCGACAACCTTCAGCCACTATTGCTAGTCAACCCCCGATGCCCCCGGGTGATCTAAAAGAACACCTACGCCTTCAACGGAGAAAGGTTTGGCAACAAGCAGAGACATCTTTTGCTGAAATACCTTAGGATCGGTTTAAGGGAGCTTAACCAACATTCACACAATCCGACTGCTTTCCTCTGCAACAGGATTCCAGACTGACTGCGACCACCTCTCCTCAGCAATGTGAACTGTTACAGAGAAATGCAGTTGCGGCTCAGCATGTATAGAGACTCCCTCCACATTCTCTCCAAACTACCGTCAGTCCTGACATTCCTATAGTGAGCCAGAGAGCCGAGTCCGACTTGCAACACCCCGTGCAAAGAGAGGCTATCCTTATACAAGCCTCTGTCTCTCAACCTCCTCATCCGACAATGAACAGTGAACCCCCATCTTCAGCAGTGACTCTCAATAATCCTTATGTGCATCCTCAAACTGCTGGGAATCCCCGAGAACCACCTTTCTCGCAGCCATATGCTGCTGTGGCTGAGCACCATTGGGATCCTTAGACAGATCCTCTTGTTACGGTCTATGGTGCCGACACCATTCACCGGCCTTATTCAATTCCTCGGTACCTACCAGATCAATCACTGAGGCCACACAGACTCCCTCATGTTGCAGCTCTCTCCTTTCACAATTTTACCAGGGACAATCCCAGACAGTTTGCCCTACTTCAAATGGCTCTTACAAATCTGAAGGCCCACGATGAAAGTGAGCAGTTCAAGTACCATGTATCATTATACCACCTGAAGTTGGGACACATCCTGTCCCTTTGCTTTGGCCAACACACATCACCCACTCCCTTACACCAGAGCCATGTCAGCCCTTCAGAAGCTTCAGCGACTTTGCGATCACAGTACGAGCTCTTGTTGGTTGGCTGCAGTCTTTGGAAAGGGGCAAAGGAGAGGCAGAGTTGGCTTGTGCATCTCACGTCCAGCAGCTTCAGGGAAAACTTCCATCTGAGCACGTCGCTAAAAATGCCAGATTCACATGTGCAACAACGCCTGGCATTCCCTATAACCTGATAGACTGGCTAGAAGTGGAAGCAGAACGTCAAGATATGGCCATGCAAACACGTGACAATTGAGTGCACATAGATGAATGGAAGCCTATAACGTCCAACTACCTAAAGACCAGCAACCCAGCAGCTACTTTCCGAGGTTGGCTTTGGAGGTGATTTGTGCCATGATACTGCATGGCACAAATCACCTCCAAAGCCAACCTCGGAAACATGTATTTGAGCCTACTATACGTCATGTTCAGACATGCCCGTTTTGTGGTGTCCATTTTCACTACCCTAAGTGATTTCGGTCAGCTATCAAGATATGCGATTAAAAGGTGGATGCAGGAGAAAGGGCATTGCTGGAGCTGAGCATGTGAGCACAGAGCATGGAATGCGTCTTGAAGAAGCTCTGCCTGAAATGCAAAGAGAAACACCTTTGAGTCCTCAATGGGATAAACCAACCACAACAATTATTTAGGCACTTTTTACCTTATGTGATCTAGTTGCAATGCGAGAGTTCCTTTGAAGGTGGTCAGATTCCTGCTGAACTACGGGGTAAGAAACCTGGAGACGTATGTGGTATTAGATGAGGATTCTGAGCAAACCATGCTTTTATCGTCTGCAGAAAGTTCACTTGGTGTTGATGGGGCGGATGAGACTCTTAGGCTGAAAACAGTCCGCCAAGGAACTGAAGCTCTTGATGGTAAAACAGTCGCATTCAACATTTCCCCCGCATCAAATGCAGACAAGAAATTCCTTATAAGGGATGTCTTTACAGCAAAGAAATTGGCCCTTGCACTGCGGTCCGATACTGTTCAAGTTCTTCAAAGATTCAAGCATCTGCATGGCTTATCTGTACAGCCTTTCCAGAAGGTCAAACCCTTGCTCCTCATTGGTTATGATCATTTTCATCTTGTTTGTCCAGTATAACGAGTTCTCAAGGAGAACACACATCTTGGGTTGTGCTTTGCAAGGACAGAAAATGCTCCCTGAGGATCACCTTGCCACCTCAGGTTCCTCCCCTCTAGAATCTAAAAAGTTCAGAAGTTGAATTTATGTTTATTTCTTGCACTGCCCCAGCTGTAGCCCTTTATCATGCTGTAGAAACGCAGTGGAACGTTGATTGCCTTATCAGTGGGATAAGTGGGAAAGTCACCACTAGATCTAAACAAGACGAGAAGGCTTTAACTTGTCTTGATAGCTGAACAACAAGAGTTGAAGTCAAAGGAGTTTGTCGATATGCAACTCCACTAAAAAGGAAGATGGATGCCCCAAAACTGCAGGCTCCAAAGGAATCTGTCCTGCCAGCCCAGAGGAGTACTGAACGGAGGCTGGCAAAGAATCCAGAGCAAGCAGCCATTTATCACCAAGAGATAAACAAGTTGCTGGAGGCTAGATATGTGAGAGGATTAGCCCACAGGAAGTAGCCGAAACCAAATAGTCATCATGGTATATACCCCATCATCTCCTGGAGCACAATGGTTGGTGTTCAACTGGTCCTATCAATATCAAGGGCAAGTCCTTAATGAATGTCTTCTTCCCGGTTCTAGGCCCCTCCTTGATGGGTGTTCTATTGCTTTTTTGTCAGCATCTTGTCATCTCGGGGGATATAAAAGCCATGTTCCACCAAGTCAGGTTGTTGGCTGAGGACCGACTCCTTCTCGGTTTCCTGTGGCGTAATATGCACCAGGAAAAAACAGTTGAGGTCTGGCAGGTTCTGATAATTGGTACTACCTGCAGCCCCTGCTGTGCCACATATGCACTTCAACAACATGTGAAGGAGAACCAAGAGGATCACAAAAGCATCCTAACTTCAGTGTTAACACTTTTCTACGTGGACAACAGTTTGAAAAGTTTTCGCATTGAAGAGCAGGCCAGGAGTCTCCTGGACCGGCTGTGAGCATTACTTGCCTCTTGTGGCTTTGAGATCTGAGAGTGGATCATTAACCTTCCCTCAGTAGTCAAACATCTTCCCAAAGAAGCTCAATGACACGACAGAACTGTGGCTTATTCAAGATCGAACAGACCCATTGGAAGCGGCATTGGGCTTGATATGCTACTGCTCTTCGAATAGCTTAGGGTACAAGCACAGACCTGTTAAGTATCAAAAGCTTACCCTTCGCAATGTGCACAGGATACTTGCCAGTCAGTATTATCCCCTTGGTTTCATAATCCCATTCATCACTTATGCCAAAGTCCTTCTCCAGAAGCAGTGGTCTAAACAGCAGGACTGGGATGACCGGACATATTTTTAACGCTGCAAATATAACCTGTGACTGTAGAGAGGTGGCCTACTGGCGGAGGAGACACGCCAAGTCGAAGTAGACTCCCCCTGGAAAGATAGACGAAAACCCCCCCACTAACACAAGAGACTCTACCTGTAATGCCCATGAGCAAAGCACTTACCCCCCGTTGGATAATAACTATAGCATGTAAGACTAACATGTTGTAAATGACAATGACTTACCTCTGTGCTGTACGTATCCCGTGGACAGGTATTGCTCAATGTCTTGGTTAAAGGCTTCTTCATAGACTTTCTGTCGTTCTCGCAGTTTTTGCTGCATGGCCTGCTCCAACTCTGCCACCCACTGAGCATGCTCCGAGTTTAGTTCCGCTACATAGAGGAAGAGACGCTATGTTATAATACTAACGAAGCTCTGTTCATTGAGCATTGTTACAAAATAGTAGCAGTCAGTATTGTGCGCTCATCACCAGTATTGTGTGATGAGCGTACAGTAGCTTACCTTCCAGAACCTCCACCTCCCTCCTGTGAAAAGACAAACATCAGACAAGTTCCAATTATGTTACAAACATCAGAGTTTGCATTACGTTTTCATTATAAACAAAGTTTCATGTTCTGCAGTCAAAGAGATATTGATTGCAGCAATAAAAGGTGACATCCAGACAAAAAAATGTGTAAACAGAACAATCAAGATGGACACAAAATAGGCCAATATAGTGTCAGAGATACTGAGAGGACATTTACAGAGGCAGAGTAGCTGTTTGCACCATTGGGCATGTTTATATGTGTATGTGGTATTCATTATTACGTGGCTGAGATAAATGTGTAATTTGGAGGATAGATTTGACAAAAAAGCGGGATCATAAAGGTACACATACAAAAGAAAGAGGAGATTAGCTTTTTTCCATATGCGATGGGTAAAACACAACATACTGTACAAGTCAGAGCTCACGAATGAAAAATCGTTTAACCATCAAATCATTGAACATAAAAATGATCTGGCAGCAAAGAGGCAGCTTTGTCAATATTAACTTATCCGAAAAATCACTTTTACTAATCCAGCCCTGACATTACATCAGTTCATAATAGATAAAAAAAAAAGAATTGCATATAGAAGTGCTTTATGAAATGTGACACAGAGAAAGAGTACATGCATGCAGCAAATGCAGTCCATTTACCATTTTGGGTGGTTAATAAGTGCAATGCGTCTCATACCTCTTCTTTTTCTTATAAGCTTCTAGTTGATTGATATGATGTTGTTTCAGCGTCTGTTGTTCACACTGACAACACAGAGTCTCCAGATATACCAGTCTGCTCTCCATCTCCTCAAAGTCACCTTCCAAATGAGCTGGAGACACACACACACACACACACACACACACATATAATACCTCAGTCAAGTCATACTACATGTTTTCTCTTATATTGTCTTATATTTATAATGTTTACATATTCAACCTTTTTTTCCAGCCCACTTGGCCCTTTAACACCCCCCACCCCTCACAAATCAGGTTTACTCTCATTAGTCAACTCCCCATTGTGCTCTGGATCACCAATGCTGCTTTATGCTACCATTCTATGAGTGAAGCAAGTGACTCAGAACAATTCTAATCTAATACTGAGGCCCAGTGCTGAGGTTCTGGTGCTATATATTACTGTTAAAGGCGTTGAAATGTTTATAAGACAGAAATGGCACAATGCACATGCTCCATACCTATGTTAGTAGTGATGGCATCCAAGTCCTTGATAAAGGTAGGCAAGCTTTCCAGTTGTTCCTGTAATTGTGTATGAGTGGTTCTCCTTCTCTCCCAGTTTGCCGACAGCATCACAATGTCCCCATCTACTTCCTAAGAAACACACAGGGCTGGAGGTTAGACACAGAGAACACCTGTACCAACACAATGCAAAGTACCAAGATCACGCTTCACTCATGAGCTATCACCCAAGCCTACCCTTCTGTCAGAAAAGAAAATGATTGGATTCACAAGTAACTACGGCTACAATAACCAATTCCAATGATGGCAACATCCTGCTTAAAATATGTAGCATTGCATATGGATATTATGCCCAAGAATACCACTGATAATCCATAAGGATTTTTCTGATGGTAACCTGCATGAAGAACGGAGAAATGTGATCCTACCTGTGCAGCTTGAGCACCGTCTTTAGTTCTTTTATGGAGCAGAAACCAATTCTGTTCGTACCTACAGAAAGAAAGGTTTAACAATTAAATACAAATGTTAAACACTGTTTGGAAATAGACTGTGTGTTTAGGAGTGCAGAGACCTGCTCAGAATTTCCAGTCCACCACTGAAACAAGGAGGGCTCTCTTCAAACCTGAACAACAAATAAGAGTGACACATTTGTCAGACGTTAAAAGTTTCACTGCATTTAAACTAACAAAGTAAATATCATGTCCTAATTCCACTAGTTTATAAAAAATGGCACAGGACCTCACTAGCAATATATTTGCATTGCATTCAGTTCACACAAAAACGGTTATGTGCTAACCTGGGTCTCCTCCGGATTTTGGTGTCTCTTGATTTGTCTCCTAGTGTCTTTAAACTAGAAGGGGGGTTGGAGAGAGAGTGGGGGAGAAGTTATCAGATGCACGATGTCATAAAAGTGCCCTGGCACACCAGGTAAAAATGCAATACATAGCAATGCACAGTTGCCCTGGCTGAGAGCAGGAGTTGCTTATGTTGCTCAAGGAAACCTTAACATTGGTGGTGGGGATTGAACCAACAACCTGACAGCTGGTGGATGAAGTACTCACGGCCGTATACACGTACTATTTTTTGTAAATTGACAGGGTAAAAATAACAGTACTGGGATTTTCTTTTTAAACGAACGTCATATGAGCTGTGTGTCACTACAGTGTAACATGAAGGCTATAATGTATAAAGAATGGTGGATTAACGTGGAGTTAATTGCAGGCTCGTGAGATCACTTTCCTCCGCTTTGGGTTTGTTGAGGAAAAAAAAACACCTCATCACATGACGATCATGTGACAGCAACGATGGGAAGGGCCGCAACAAAGCGGAACTGTGCCCGCTTCGGCTTAACAGCATTCTAATGATGCACGGAGCTAAGTGCACGAGCGCGCCGAGAGGTTTGACGTTGACGCTTTGCTGGGGACGACCGTGGATAGCGGCGATTAGCCGTCTGAGCTAATCAAAGCAGTGTGTGTGTGTGTGAGAGAGAGCGTGAGCGTGAGCGTGAGGACCAACCCGCTGGTGAAGTCCTGCTGGACCATGTGAAGTCTCTCTCTGAAGTTTTCAAACATGTTTCCTCTCAGCGTCGCGTGTAGGGTTACACACACTCGTGTGTGCGCGTGTGCTGGGATGTGTGTATTTCGTCCTGAACCCTTCGCTCCTCCGTCCGCTTTGCTAACTCCCACTGCAGCCCTCGATTGGCATGTAAAACGTCACATGCGACAGTGGGAGGGGCCTAGCTAAATTAAAGCACAAAGCGAAGCCCTGTGCGTTAGACAGGATAAACCCAGGATAAAGTTCGCTGACTTAACTCCTACTTTTGTCAGGCAGACGTTCATTTCCGCCCTCCTCTGGATCTGTCGGTACCTACATTTGTTGTACATACATTGTCACAAATTGTCCTTTTTGTCCGTTGGCCATGTTAAGGTTACGTCAAAAGCGAGTGCCACCATTTAAATGTGTGCTCACGTTTCGGTGTTAAACCTAACAACAGGTCGAAAGGCACTACGTGCGCTCGAAATCGCTCTGTTTTATTGTCTTATTATTATTATGTCACAGATCATCTCCAATATTAACAAATAAAGAAGCTGCTGTAAACCTGACTTTTTAACCACATCACTTTTGACAATGAATGTGCAAGCTCATTTTATTCAATACAGCCACACATTTTCACTGCTATTTTACCCCAAATTAAGTCCATTAGTCAACTATCAGCACCTGATGTTATCCTAAAACCATCAAACATTCCAGTTCATTTTACAACAACTGGGGGTTTTATACAGTAATTTATTATATGATAGCCACATTAACAGTGGGGGTCAAAAGTGTTTTTACAATTTCTGTCGCCACCGCACAAAACACATTTTATATCTACAAAGATATCAGCCCACACTGACTCAGAAATAAGCAAGCCACCTGTCAATAAAAAAAATTATAAAAGTCTTCAGTGGTAGGAGCAAATGAAATGGATAAATTGAATTCAGTAAATACAAAACAACACCACTGTTCTTGTATATTTCACATATAACCTACTTCACAACATTTTGTCCGATTAAGTGGACCATTAGATTGAACAGACGGCTAGACTGGAAGGTCCTCCTCATCACCAGGAGCGATTCTAAGGGGGCAACTGGAATGCCACATTCAGGAGACTTGTTCCGTTCTCTCTTGGATGAGGTGAAACTTCTGAGAAATGTTTAACTAGTCCAGTTACCTACTTAGAATTGTTCCTGATGATACCATGACCTGGATGATGGAGGACCTTCACAGATCCTCATTACATAGGCTGGTGAAGACAGTTGAGCTGGTGACTATGCAGCTGCTCTTTCACAACTGGATCTGGAGGGCATATGCTGGGTATGGACAAAATGGACATTTGTTTCATTGTATTGATGTGTTGCTTATTTAAAGGACAGGTCCACTTTTTTCTCATAGCAATTCAAAAGAACATTAAAACACGGCTTTATTGCTGTAAACACCCCTCTTATTTAAACTGGAAATTACAGAAACTATCTTAATCTGAATTCAAAGAAAGTGATAGAAACAACATCACTACTCACTAACAGTTTTGCACAAAACTGCACTTAACACTGAAATCGATTTAGGATTAAACAACATGAAAAAACACTGTAAAACTCCATTGATCATGTATGTATGTATGTATGTATGTATGTATGTATGTATGTATGTATGTATGTAATGTATGTAAGTATGTATGTATGTATGTATATAGTGTGTCTTAAAAGACATACTTTTATTATTCCTGTAGTTGGATTGATTATTAAAACTGTACAGTAAGTTCACTGACCAAACCTGCCAAAAAGCACCAGAGCAAAGGCATATGGACTACTAAAACTGTTTGGTAGACATGACTCTACTTAATGTGTGTGCTTTGATAAAGCTAGTGCCTTTTCTCTATGATTATGATACAAACATATCAAGCTACTTCGTAAAATACAGCAAGGAAGTAACCGAAATCAGCCATGTTTTACTATACAGTCCACTATACATCATGTCTGCCACTATGCTGTGTCTTCTAATTATTTATTTGAATTTGTAGAAGATGAAAACGATCTCACAATCACTGACAAACGTAGAGAACAAGCCAAAGTCACCATATCACTAGCCAACCAGCCGACCACCATCACCTGCATCATATGATCGACAGCTTAAAAATATTTTCAATTTTTCCATGTAATGTGTATTCTTATGATGGTCATTCTGATTATGTTTTTTTTTTTACATGTAGCTCAAGTGTTAACGCTTCTGAAGGATTCTGGGGCTGGTCCTAGTCTTAATAGTTGAGGTAGTAGACTTTGTTGAGCCCTTGGAAGCGATGGAATAGCTACTGGCAGAGGAACCGTCCCGAGTCGAGTCCTCTGCGGTTCCATTGGAAGAGTCTTTTGCAGCACCTTGGGAATTATGGATAGAGTAAGTGCTGGCTGCTGAAGGCTTGACAGAATACGTGTGTGGGGGGTCAGTGTGTATGCGTGTGGATGTCAATGAGTTGATAGCAGCTTTAGTTATGATAGTACTAGAAGAAGCAGCTATGGCAACAGTCCTAGAATCAGTTGTCCTAGTGATTGGCGTACAAATTGTGGATGAGGTGGACAGGCTTCTCAGGGGCCTTTTTTCTCTCACTTGTCTGCATATGACCTCACTGACTTGGCTGAGATCACAGTCTGAGATAATGTTGGTAAAGTTGATTTCTTTGTGAGAGGTCTCCAGAGCAGTGATTCTCGGTACATTGTCCCGTAGGTCTTCACTAATACCACTGTCTCCCTCATTAGTGCAATCAGCAGTTTTACCTATAGGGTTCTCACACTCCTCTTTAACATCCTTAACATCACAGACCTCCTTCGGTAGCATCTCACTAAGCTGGCATTGACTCTCCAGTGAGAACTCACCATTACTAAACTGCTGTGTTCTGCATTTCTTTGCTTGGTTCTTGTCCAAAGTAACCTGGTGGAGTGGGGCTGGGTTGGTGTCTGGCGGAAGACCTCTTTTCCTTCTAGACAACCTCAGGACCCCAGGGTTGTCACTAAGTTGTGAGATGACTGAACCACCGATCAGTGATATTTGAGCAGGAATCGTGCTCAAATGGCTTCCTGAGTTGTGGAGACTACTGAAGGTCTTGGGGTTGTTATAGTAGTTAGAGACCGTTAGGTGATGAAGAGGAAGGAGACGTTTTCGAGGCAGCTGGTGGTTGCCATGCCTGGAGAGGTTTTTGTTGCTGGTTTCCTGTTGTTTGCTTTTGGGATTTCCTCTTGATTTACAGGTATTGCTTGACCTTGTGCAGGGCCTGGAGGATTGTCTGCTTCCAACACCTGAACTAGGCTTTAAAGGAGGGACTGAACTGACGCAAGCGGTTCTTCGTTGAACAAGTCCAGTTACCACAGTAACCTGCAACGTAAAGATCATGACAGCTCACACTGAAATCAGGCAATGATTATGATAGAAAAATACAATTATGGACAGTTATGAGCACACAAATGGATGATATATCACATTTGTCTTCACAGGTCCACTTCACAAGTGCAGTGAAACAGCCATAATTAGCTTCTGTAAAGCTATTTAATTACAATTAGGGATTTTTGGTGGCTGAGAATAATGAGGGGTGTAACGGAACACAGAAGGTCATGGTTCAGTACAACAGGAAGAAGCAAACACAAACTCCGATAGGCCATAATGTTTATAATGGCTGAACAACAAAACAGCACAAAGGTTCAATAAAATATAAAATTAAAAAGATGGCTTGAAAATATTATAAAATAAATAATCCCTTATGCCTAGGGGCAAAATAAAAGGCAATACAAAACTATAGCATCCCCTGATGTCAAAATATAAAATAAATAAATGTAAAATATAAGAAGAAACACAATCTGTGCCTTTAGCAGCAATGTGTCGCATATGTGGTTAACTTGTGTGTAACTTGCGAGTAAAAAACTACTCCAGCTTTCTTCTATTTTCATTTTTTTCTTCAAATATATTAGTTTGTTGCCTGTCTCCGGTGACTGGCACATCTGGGTGATGATTGTATGTATTCGCATATTTGACGCGTTTCCATGTGTATAACCAGGCGACAAAACTCTCAAAAAGTTACTGAAATGAGAACCACATGGCATTGCTTGATACGCGCCTTGCATTTCAATCGTGCGTATTCCCTCCGCGCAAACGGCGTGACCCGCCGGCCTCTCGACCGAGTCGTCTGCTGGGACGTGCCAGCGGAGCTCAGAGGCGGGTAATGTCTGGTCAGTGGTCCGGCTCTAGCCTCAAGGGCTCGACCCACTCTCAGATGGGGGAGGTAAAAGTCGTCGCACTGCATGGACCGAACCGACAGTTCGGGACGAATACATAAACCGTTATACCCCTAGTGTTAATGTTCCTGGTCTGTTTCTTTCTCGCTCAGCACACTCCTTCTCTTATCTTATCCTACTAATAGCAGGTCTGACCAGGGTCTCAGTGGATTTTGCTGTTAATCATTAATTAATTAGTTAAAGTAGATGCATCAATTAAACTTCATTTAAGAGGCGGTATTTCTCGACCACTGTGCCCTGTTTAGATTTGACTTGCAATCTTACATTTGAAAGCTAATGCAAGCAGGGGTATATTAATGTTAAATCCAATCACAAGTTACTGATGATACATCCAGACAGTCCTTCAGAAATAATTATCTAGAAAGGGTGATCAGACCTTGTTATTCCTCCTGACCTGTAGGGAGAGATGGCGAGGTCTCAGCAGGTGTCCCTCAGCTCCCTCGCTCCTGTCTTCTTCCATACTCCTCCGCTGTTCCTCCTCTCTCTCTCTCCTGCTCTGTTCTCGGGCAGTTAGAGGGTGGATGGAGTTCACTGCTGAAGAGCCTCCCGTCCTCCCTCTCAGAGACCTAGGGTCGCAATCTACAGTAGAACAGACAGACAGATACAGAGGTATAGAGATTGACAGATGGATATTTCTTTAGGCAAAGATCAAATGAGATGAAATTCATGTTTATTTGGATAGCCCATATTCACAAATAACAATTTGCCTCATAGGGCTACACAATCTCTACCATGCGACATCCCCTGGCATCTAGAAATCAGTAAAACGGCGTTTAAATCAAACGCATGTTTAACGTAAAATACGCAATATCTTTAGCAGTGCAGCAGTTCATCCATTTGGCAGGTGCCAGGGGACAAGATGATTACCTGCTGTTCCATCCACTGCAGTACTATGATTGGTAGAAAAACAGGAAGTAAGATCTGATGGCTGCCTTCCTTGTCCACTTGCCAAGAACTCCATGTTGCTGGGCAATGCTGCTGAACCTGAAATGACAGAGGAAATGCCTTGATTGTTTTTGAGGTGAGTTCATTTTCAGTTGATGGGCCAGTGTTGTACAGTGGTATCTGGGTTTGTTTTATCAAACACAAAGTTCAATTCAGAGCAATGACCGACTGGGGTTGCACTTTTAGATTAAACTCGATGTGTTGCATACAACCTGCCCTTTGTGGCTTGTCTTTTTTGTTTGTTTGTTAAACTAGATGTATATTCTGTATCCACAGCTATACCGCAGGTGACTACGAAGGAATACGAATTATTGAAAGTAACATGCACATTCGATCTGAGACAAATTCTAAATCAACACAACCTGGTGTCTGAGTTTGTATTTTACCTCTCAAACAGAGAAAAGACAAAAAATCCTCTGTCTTTGGTCGACGTCTAGTCAGACAGGTGACTGCAGTCAGGTTGTGGCTTTGGTAGCATCCTGCTAATGTCATCAGTGCCGGTGGTCCTGGAGAGCTGGGAGGGGACTGCGCAAACTTCCTCTGTGCTTGCAGTCTTGGTCTGGACATGTTAACGCAGGCACGCACACACAACCTTATTTTCATATTCACATATACCAATTATGCTTTTTTCACATTCAATGCCTCAAACACAAAGCCCGCAGCATGGCCAGACACATAGTGCCAAAATATTGTGTGTGAACATGGAATAAGATTGGCTGGAGCACTGAAAATACAAACCCAAAATGCATTTACAAAGTACTGCTTTGGTTGACCGATATACACAAACACATATCATGACTAACCACATCGGTATGGTCAGAGCTGAGCCACTGTACTCAGTGAGAAGAGTTGACATTGAATGGCTCTGCTTGATTTCTCTTTGACATCTGAGCAGTAACGCTGATCCTCTACAGTACCACGATCAGACTAGTACATTTTGGGCAATGGGAGATGTGTAATATTAATTCCATCAATGTATTTAGGTCACACCTGTTCGGATCACTGAAATAAAAGTGAAGATGCAAAAGAGGTACTCTGATCTGTACTCCAAAGACCATAGTCTGCACGGAAATATCTTTGTCTCTACTCCCTCTTGTTGTCTGTGTTTCTCCCCTCTGTCCTCTCTTTTCCTGTCGTCATCCAGTAGGTATTACTGACCTCTGGCCTCCCAGCTGTACACACCTGACCCGCCAAGGTTACCAAACTCGACACCCATTTCAATTGTATATCTGTCATTGTCTCATGCTTATTTTTTGTTTCCATTTTTTCTTCTATAACCACCTTGTATATCTGTCATTGTCTCATGCTTATTTATTTTTTCCAATTTTTCCTTCTATAACCACCTTCAAAATTCTAAATGTAATTGTTCCAGAAACAGCTTATAAAGATGATATAATGATAGCCTCATTAAGAGTATGCATGGAAAGAAGTAAATAAGAGATCAATAGTCTGAATCACTGAACACCAGCGCACTATTAACACTAGTGAATTTGAGCCCACATAAAAACCCAACTGTGATAGGAGTAATGCTACTATTTAATCTAGATCAACATTAGTTCTGGAGCCTAGTACGCCTTCAGCGTTGATTCAAATGATAAGCTGGGCGTGCACACAGGCAGAAAACGCTGTTGTGCAACTGACCTTTTGCTGGCAGGATCATCCTTGCCACAATGAATGCTGGCAGGGCGGCGCTGCTGAGGGCGTGCCTGTAATGGCCAGCTCCTACTTGGACTAGCTGACAGGAGGGATTGACGACGACTGATGCCATTGACCCTTGAGCCTACAAAAGAACAGTGAGGAGTTTACGTTAAGCTGTTTTACACGTCACTGCGAGAAATGATCTACACATATAAATAGACATATAAACCAAAGAGTCATGAACAAATCTGTAAGAAAAAAAAACACAGAGTTAAGATAACACAGGCACAGTCACGGAAGTTGTAAATGTGAAACAGAGCCAAGGTGAAGGGTGGAGCTAAACTCCCCAGGTTGTAAAGTTGCATCACTGCACACAAACTCACAGTTCCCTTTACTGTGGTAGTTAACACAGCTTTCCTGTCCAGTCCAATTCTTAATGATGCTGGCAGCCCACTCACTTTTAGCCTCAAATTAAAATGTTTTAATTTAGACGTTTCTGATCTGTCCTTTCACTCCATCTGTTTTCAGATCAACCATGAACCGAGTTAGAACAATGCTATTACTAATGAGATTATGAGACAAACCAATACAGGACGGAGGAAGAGAAGAGCGTTGAAGATACTGACCCCCGAGGCTTGTGGGGGTGCATGATCTCAGAGTCCTGGTCGGGAGAGAAGCGCTCAGCATCGTCCGTGAGTTCCCAGATGTGCAACTGTTTTTCACAGAGTGTTTGTGCCGAGGACCATGTGTGTGTTTTTTAGTTTCTGTGTATTTAGAGTTTGGCAGCAACAGCTTATTAGGAGTTTTATGTGATGAGCGCAATGTCCTGGTTGATGGAGTATTCCTATGCTGAATACTGTGTGTAATAGTCGCTGTACACATTTTTGACTGTGTTTGCATGCTGTGTAGTGTGTAGTTACATTTATTTTTTGGTGTGTGCGAGTCCTGAGACAAGTTTGTTTTCGGCCCTTTATTGTTGTGTTCATGATGGTCTACGTGTTTTGAAATGTGCATATTTTGTGAACTGTGTGTGTTTTTCTGCATGTGTGTTCTTGGTGTTTTTTGTATGACTCTTTGCTGTGACACGTGAACACTTTGTCGTGTGCGCGTGTTTTTCTGTTGGCGTAAGTCTGGTAGTGTCTTATGCGGCCGGTGTATATTTTTTGATGTGCGTCCATGTGCCCGTGCGTGTATGTGTTTATGTGTGGTACGGTGTGTGTCTCTGAATTCCCTGAGGGAGAGGAAAAGGACTTTGCGGACCAGACGCTCTTCACACCATGGCATCCCATCGCTGATGTCCTGCAGAGACACAGACCCCAACAGCATCAGCGACAGAGGATTCTTTCTCTTCAAATCACACTTATAACATGAATTTCGAAACAACCTGACAGCTGGGGGTTAAAGCGCATATCACATAGGCGTAAATGTCCCGAGTAGCGAGTCTGTGGTTTGATTCACAGCTGGTTGGACCATTTGCAGCATGCCACATATTTCTTGTCTTTCTTCCCTGTCACATAAAATAAAAGCATAAAAGTGACTGTAACATATATAGTACATATATATATATATATATATATAGTAATAACATAACGAACATACAATTAAACTC
>JAFBJU010000410.1:1414681-1546752 GCA_016785305.1 Colistium nudipinnis
ATATATAGTATATATATATATATATATATATATAGTAATAACATAACGAACATACCATTAAACTCATCAAAATGTTCCATCCAATTCAATATGTATAGCAACAAATGCGCACAATAACAACACAATTTAACTCAATGCATTCGCAACATTGAAATATTATATAGAAATATAATATTTAATAGTCCCCACAATTGTAAGCATTTATACTTGAACGGTTGTTTCTGTATCCCAGTTTCAGTGTGTATGTGCTTGGTTAATGAAAATGAACAAATCAGTTTTTTTTACACCTTGCCTCTAAGTGTGGCCTCACCACCTCCCAACTCACACTGACGATCTGGTGATTTATCATCACGTGCCATCATTAGAGTCAAATGATTTGTCAAATGATTTGTCAGTCCAAATATTGTCACTGTGTGCATGAGAATATGTTTACCACTAAATATTGTATCTCAATGTACTGCTGAGTATAGTTTAACAGACTCACTAACCAGCAACATAATCATTTTGTTTTAGCAGTATACATTTTTACTGGCCAAATTACATTGTTTATGTTGTGTGATCTTGATCAAAAAGAAAATGCTGACTGAATTGTTGTTGGTGTGTATCCATTTAGACCATAAAATATTTTAGAATATAGAAGAATGATTTTAGGCAGGGACGTTACCAGACATTCTGGGGGCCCCAGGTTGTCGTTGTGGACCAATGTAAACAGCCGTCTTTGGGGGCCCCCCTTCTAGCTCGGGGCCCTAGGCAAATGCCTAGTTTGCCTGCCCTGTTGTGACACCTCTGATTATAAGCCCACTTCCTAAATAGAAGATGACTTATACTTTGTGGTAGTGCAAATAAATCTGCAAATTTGTTCGTATTTTAATATAAACCTTACAAACAGAACAAAAAAGTGTTGCTTCATTTGTCAAAAACCCTACTTGTTCTATTGTTAAAAAGAATTCGGAGAGAGAGGAAAGAAATCTGACATACATATTTTTTTTTGATGATATTGCGTTTGGGTCTGTCTGTACTCATCTTCCCCGGCAGACACTGAGCAGCACATGAATTGAAGAAGCCTCGTTCCTTTTGCCTTCGGCTCACTTGCAGTGCATTTCTCGACACGTGTAGAAATTCAGCTGCTCTGTCCTGGAAGAGGGGTTAAAACGTATTTCAGTTTGCATCCACAAGTTCTGGACATTTCATCATCATCATACCAACTATAAAAGCAAAAAAGATCTGCGGTAAAGTATCATCAACGTTAAACCACAAACAGCCTAACTTGCTTCGTATAACGGAGAATTTTACATTACTTAAAAACATGGCATCATGTAAAACCAGAGAACACCTAAACCAAACCTGAAACATCATTATTACCTTGCAACCAGTTCGACAGATACATCTAAATGGACTGCATTTCCATTGTGTTTTTTTAGGATATATGAAAGACCACAGTGTTTGAATCAAACCATGGACCTTGGTTAGTGAATGACCTGCACAACCTCTTGAGCAACAGCCAATTAATAAGAACTCCTGATGCATGTACTTGCTAAGAAAAAAAAATACACTTGGGGAGACACTCAGTTGTCCACAGAAAAGATGAAAGCACTGGAATGAGGAGAGGTGGCCTAATGGAGAGGGAGACATGCATCGGACCACAAGGTTGCCAGTTCGAGGCCCAGTTGAGGCGGTCTCCCCCTGGAAGGATGGCTGAACCCCCGCCACCAACAAAAGAGACTCCACCTCTAATGCCCTTGAGCAAGGCACTTACCCCATCTGCTCCCCGGACGCTCTAAGCTGTCCACTGCTCTGTGGCCTTGAATGCCATTTGCATGTTTGTGTGGGACAATGTGCGTAATTCTAATGAGACAGCAAGTGGACCTTAAGTAATTTAAGTTGTTTTTGTCCATTGAAATCACTTAACATTGTGATTTAATTTTCAATTTTGTGGTGATAGTATCAATAGCAAAACTGCGAACACTGACACACACCGACACAAAAGTAGGGTTTAGAAATCAGAACAAAATGCATATTAATATTTCGCAAAAAAACAATATTTCCTAACTTTAGTATTGTGATCCATGTTAATGTTCCCATTACATACAGTGGACACACCATTTTCCATACACAAAATGTGTAAGCCTCAATTCCTACACAACCAGTCTCACTCAAGAGCACCAAGATGGAAGCTGGCTGTGTGCAGATCAGAACGGTGATGGCATCTTCTTGTTCTAACAATTTATGATGCTTTTGTTTTAAAAGCATTTACAACAGGACACATTATTTTTGTACATGCAATCTGGCCTTTTTACAGTGTCTTGCGGGTTAACCTTTGTGCAATGTGCTCTGTGTTCCTGCCACGATCGGTGTATATCTCAGCATGTCACGGTGGACAGTTAAAACTGGAGTGATGAAACTGATGTTGAACAATAACGGACCATTCACCTGCAGCACGCTTACTGGCCTACAAGCAGCCCCGGCACGTCTCTGTGCCCAGGCCACGCAGAACGTCGCTCTCGAAGACAGATCAGTCCTTGCACCAACACGCGCGCGCGCGCACACACACACACACACACAATAGTCGATAACCCACCTCCAGCAGGATGACCGGCCTCCATCATGACAACCTGAGGGAATGGCACGCTAACACACCCTCCCACAGCGAATCACATGAAGCCTCCCACCGGTTCCGGTGTTCCATCCGGGGCTCCGTTACACACCTCACAGAGCCGCTCGGCGAGGGGCACTAGCGGACGCTCCGGAGCTGCACCCCCGCGGTTACGTGAACCGCCGCTCGTTTCCGACAAAATCCCAGTCCTGGTTATAGCTCAGTGCGCGAGCATTGTTTCAACTACAGCCGCTGATGGCAGTCCACCACGTGACCCGGAAATGGCGTGAGCTTCTCGCGCGCGCCAGCGCTTTGCACACCGCAGCGCACGTCACAACTCGACCCGCGTGTTCGCAATGAGCCGCCGTTTTAAAGATCTCCGCTACTGCAGTAGATTGCCACATCAAGATTGCGCGTCTATTCCGGAAAATAGGGTACGGACGCCGTGAACAATCAAAACGCTGGGGCGACTGCTACTCGCTTATAAAGCATAATGAAGCTCAAAACTATTTGGGGCTCGTTTTGTCCATCTCGTCAATTACAATCATAGGGAAATTTTGCCCAGGTTGAAAACTCCCAGAGTTAAAAAAAATGTAACAAGAACAGTGCCTTTAAATGCATTTATTCTGAAAACAATAAACAGAAGAGAGAATGTGACTATGTCATTTTAAGATAACATAAAATCAAATAGAAAAATTAAGGAATGTTATGTAATCTTGCAAATGTAATAATTAATACTCCCTGCTTGACCAGGACTGTGTGTGCCGGTGTGTGTTCCAGAAAAATGGAATTACTACGGCATGATCACAGCATTTTGGCTCCACAAATCTACGAGTTCTTCTGAGGTACCTTGATGGTCACCTGACAACAGAGACAAAAACAAGACTTACTCTCTACATTTCAAGAAGTAAGAAATATTTAGATGATAATATATACTAGTGTATACACTTATATTCAAATAAACACAAACCAAATGCATGCAATACAGTTTAACTTTCAGACTCTGGGTTGTGAAATAATCCTAAATAATTAGTTATGTCTTTGTTCTCATCTGTACTATGTACTTGTATTATGGTATCGATTCTGGTGATCAGCTCAAATCCATCCTAAACAAGTCCTGTGTGTAAATAAAAACATTGACCTGTCAAACCTTGATTAGATCATTGATGATGTCTTAAACACCAGAATATACAAAACATTCTTACTCTCCATACCTTAATTTTCTCTTAATGTAAACATTCTATGTGAAAGTAGTTTTTTTCAGTGAATGCTATACTTTGAAGTGTCTGATGCAGTGCAGTGGGATTACTAATACCAATAAAATATTATTTAGGATCATGTTCCATTTATATTTTTGTTCAATACACGGTGGTGAATTTTCAATAATTACCGTTTTGACTTCGGTATAATTGTCCAGACCATACTCTCCAAGCTCTCTTCCGTTACCTGAAGCCTTGTAACCTCCAAACGGAGCCTGAGCTCCAAACACGTCATAACAGTTAATCCTGGAGGGAAAGGAATGCAAACACACACAGATGATAACTGTGATCGCAATCCACAATAGCGAGTAAAAAAAAAAATGTGTGTCATAGGTGATATGAGTGAACCGTTTCTGTAAAGTTCCTAAATGAACCTTTTAGGATTACCATACTAATATTTGCATTGTACGATTTCAGTGGTAACACTCCTACCAGACAGTGCCGGCACGGAGCCCGTTGGAGATATAGTTGGCCTTATCAATGTCCTTCGTAAACACAGCGGCTGCAAGACCATATTGGGTATCATTGGCTCTCATCACCACCTCCTCCAGGGTTTTAAACTTTAGTATCTGCATCACTGGACCAAAGATCTTCAGGAGAAACAGCATAATATCGTCATGAAACTGGACAAATAAGACAATGTACATAATACATAATAAAGATGTGGAGTATATTTCCAATGCATGCACAGTGTATGCTGTTACCCTTGGACTCTGAGCACAATTTTAAGCAGAAATTAGTGAAACTAATGAGACCAACAAATGATGTACCCACACAAGACCAACCCTGTGGCAGTCATATATTAAAACATTTGGTATGGGCTAACCAGCTAAGTGCTCCCATTGATTGCACTGCCATCAACTTTAAAGTCTTTAATTGAATTACAGCACCAGGAAATACATTTAAATCCAAAAAATAATAACTACAATAGTATAATGTCTATAACAGTGTATTATTTTTCTTTCAAAGAATTTCAGTACTGTCTTACCTCCTCCCTGGCAATGGTCATGTTGTCCTGGACATCTCCAAACACAGTAGGCTGGATAAAGTACCCTCTGTCCGCAGCCACTCCACCTCCACACATAAGCTTCGCTCCCTCTTTCTTCCCAGTGCTGATGTAGCCCAGAATCTTGTTGAACTGCTCCTGGTCCACCTGCACAGGTCGTCACAGAGGAACAGCAACAGGTGTGAATAAGCACATCCTCCATGTGTGTGAAGATATAGGTATCGGTGTGTGCATAATCGTGTGTTATACAGTGAATTTCCCAAACTAAAATCTATTCAGGCTGAGCAACCAGACATAGTGATGCTTAACAAAGCAGAAACTGGTAGAAATTGATAGATGCGGCGATACCAACTGACTGTAACATCAGGGAATTGGAACACGAGAACATCAAGAAGTACCAAAGGCTGAATAAACAGCTGGAGCAGATGGGAAAAGTAAAAAACAGTGTGGTCACTGTGGTAGTGGGAGCATTAGGGGCGACCCCCATACTGAGACAATGACACCAGCATATTCCAGGTCAAATATCTCAAGTCAGAAGAGACAGTCCTAATAACAGCATAGAAACTGCAAATAACCCGCAAAATCATGGGCCTATGGTAAAAAGGATTGTGGAAGAAAAGGTTGAAATCATGTTTGTATTGTGTGTCTGTTTACTGTGTCCTTGTTGTATGTGTATGTCAGTGTATCAGTGTTACCTGGGGCCCCTGCTCGGTCTTTAAGTCAAAAGGGTTTCCAACCACTCGTCTCTTGGCTCGCTCTACACTGCGCTCCACAAACTCATCGTAGATGTCTGCCTGGACATAAGTGCGAGAGCCAGCACAGCAGCACTGGCCTTGGTTGAAAAATAGAGCAAAGTGGGACTGCTCCACTGCATCTTCCACTGATTGAGGAAAAAGACAAACTTCACTTTGACAGGGAAAATATCCATAACATAATACACATAAATAACTGAAGCATACAAAAATGTCCTTGCAATGTCATTGTGCACGTGTCTTATAATACATCCCGAGACTTATCTTCACTTTGAGGAGCAAATGACAGAAGGTGAAAATGTAGACAATTCATCAGGGTATTACAGTAGACCACAATAACTGGTGTGTACGTTAAAAAGGTTCAAAAGAGTATCAGACCGAAGTGGAATGACAAAGCCTTTATGATGAAATGAAAAAGTTGAGGGGCTAAGTATATTTTTAAATAAACTATATGTATGATGATATGTATGTGCTTCTTTCAAAGTATCAACTTGTTTCAGAGATTCCTTCCTTCTCCTCCCCAAAAGACCTGGGAGATAAAGCTGCTCTGTTTACCTGCCACATGACTATAGCAGGTATGTAAGACATCCAAACAGCAGCATACAGCATTGGTGTGACAGAATACATACTGTTGGCATCAGACATGATGATATTGGGACTCTTGCCTCCCAGCTCCAGGGTTACTTTTTTCAAGTTACTGGTGCCTGAAGCCTGCTGGATTAGATGCCCCACCTAATGGAAAAGACACATTTAATGATTCCATTGATGGAGAAGAAGAAAATATACATGACTAAAGCTATTGGCCGCTACAATTGGCCACTGATAGACTGAAACAAATTGACTGTTTACATTTAACAATCTCCAGAGCACAGTGTTCCCGTCAGGGTACGGTTCTTTTCACATAGTAACATTTTGCAATACAAAAAACATGTAAGCAAATACAAAAATAAAGATTCAACGAAAGCTCTATGCTCTATCCTGCCTTGTGGACCTAAGACTACAGCATGTTTATTAAGGAAGAGTAATTAAACTGCATGTAGACGGAGGCTATATCAACAACTATCTGTCAATAAATATGTCCCTTATGCTAAGTTTACCTATGACATCCACTTAACTCAGTAGTTTCCCTCCTAAAACGAAGACCAGAAACTGTCGGTCCTCCTCTAGTTTGAAACACCTGAGGCTGTGTTTTAGACATGGGAAATAGATGCAGTCAACCACATGAGCATCAGTATCAATGCTAAATGCCCACACTAACCGACTGTGTTTTAAGATGGATGATGTATGTCTGTAAGAACCAACTAAAATGACAAAAAACATTATTGAAAAAATGTGTTCCTGGCCTGTGCTGGATCATTTCTGCATATCTTAATACGTAAGACCAAAATAATACCTATTTTGTATTGTTACAAAATGTTACCTGTGTGGATCCAGTGAAAGCCACCTTGTCGACATCCATGTGCTTTGCGATGGTAGCACCTGCTGATGGGCCCATGCCAGGCAGGATATTCACAACACCCTCAGGGAAACCCACCTGGAGACAGAAGCAAGTCAGACCTTACTGGAGAAAATGTGGTCTCGATCACCGAGTACAGCTCAAAGCATAAACATTAAAATGCAGCACAAAGTCTGTTGTAGGAGGAAGACAAAACGATTTCAGCCCATCCTGCATAACATGCTCTATATCTGGCAGACAAGACAAGAGAAGGGTTACTTCTGTCATGTTGAGGCATAACACAAAGCCTAGAAAATATTTATGTGCAAAAATTGTATTTGTAATTGTCTTAATATTGCTTTGGTTAGCATTAGGGGAAATAAACAAAGTACCTCTTTGATTAAGCTGGCTACATAGAGTGCAGTGAGAGGTGTCTGTTCCGCAACCTTCATCACCACAGTGTTACCAGTAGCAAGGGCAGGGCCAAGTTTCCATGCCTGCATCAACAGGGGAAAGTTCCACTGCATGGGAGGGAGAGGGAAGAATAGATAAATACGAGCAAGGGAATTGTCACATTGCACTTCTTCTATCCTATTAATATTTGCTGTTTACAACATTTTATTTGTACTATAACCTTTGTCAAAACCACGACCTGGTTTATACAGAGGTATATACAGTATAGGGTTGCCAACTTTCTCACTACCAAATAAGGAACAGACTGCTTTTGTCCGGTGCACGGTGCCACGGCAGTGTGGGCAATTAAGCCCAATATACAAGATGCACCAGCTAATGCGGGACAGTTGGCATCCCTATATACAGTACTGTATATGCAATTCTGTATGCTGTTTACACATGCAAGGGATTCACACGTTTATGGTCAGCGAATACTTGGATTGAACTGTTTTTTAGTTTTAGTTAGTTAGTTAGTTAATTGTTTTAATAAGATCCAGAGTGATGCAGTGGCTTCAGCAGAGTTCACAGTGTATTAAGTAGAGGTCTTTTGAGAACGGTCCTGTCAATCAGCAATTAATAGGCCCAAGTTAGTGATACAATCATGTGCATATATGACTTTACCAATTCAATATAAAGTAAATAAACATACAATCCATGCTGGCGAGTAACCTGTTGCCTGGTCAACTCAACCACACACACATTCTATCTGTAACTGCTTATCCCTATTGGGTCACTGGGTGGCTGGAGCACATGAGTATTAAGAGTTACACATGATTTGTTATTCAGACTCAAACAAAAAAAGGTTAACCTGTAGCTGGTCAAATTGACTGTGGGGGAGAATATGGTGAGCCTAAGTAATATAGGGGCATACTGCTAATAATGTCATGTTTACACAAATTTGGTGGAATGGTTGGTTTGCGTACGCGCCAGGCTCTGCTAGGCATCTCTCAGGTGCTCTTGGCTCTCTGCAATTATTGTAACAATGGTTGTACTTTCCTAAATAGGATTTAAAAGAGAGTGGTGTTGGCAAGATACTAAAACAACCTTCAAAACCTGTTTGTTGCCTTTTCAGTTCAGTTTTTGCTGAAAAGGCAAGTCGTAAAATAAAAACGAAGCACACAGACTAAATAAATACATGGGGGGGCACGTGAAGGATAGAAAAAAAGTCAAATTATTTAATCTATATGCCCAATTGGGCCTATTTGTTTTAAACACAGAAGGCGCGTGGCATCAATCTCCGGAAAAAAAACAAGTGCGAGTGCCTGAAGAAATTCCACTTATCCTAACCCCCTATAGCCCTCACCGGAATGATCTGTCCACAGACTCCGATGGGTTCATGCCTGGTGTAGCAGAAATAATCTCCATCAACAGGGATGGTCTTTCCCTCCCATTTGTCAGCCCAGCCTGCATAGTACCTGAACACAACACAACAATACAATATCTGTGCTTAAATCATAGTTTTGTTTAGCTTCTCTAAACATTGCAAGGAATATGACGGTCCACGTAGACCAAGGCAGCTGAAAACATCTGTAAGAAGTCACAAACCAGTTAATTTTTAACGCAAGCATCTTTCAAATACCAGGAAACCGGTTCAGTGTTTTTACCTGAGACATTTCACCACATTGGGCAGATCCACAGTGTAGGACACAGCATATGGCTTCCCATTGTCAAGGGTCTCAAGTTCCTGTGGTAATACAACATCAGCTTGGCATGCATTGCAATTGTGCATGCTATGTACAACCACATTAAAGGATATGTGTTTATAAATCCATCATATCTAATATCATGTATACTAAGAACAATAAGTCAGACTATGACCAAGGGAAAGAATACAATAGAATAGTCAGTATTATGTAGGTCTTTCCTCACTGGTCTATGCCAGGATGTTTTACATTTTTTTTATTTTTTATTTTGCATGATAATAATTATATAAACATCTTTAAACAGTAAATGGTGTTTGCTCATATGGATACACTTGGTCGCCCAGCAAAAAAAGATACAGATAAGATAAAGTGTATTTTCCAAATGCTGCTTGTTTTTCTGAAATTAAAAAATGACTTACAGCAAGATAGGCAGCATCTCTCTCGATGGCATTGGCCAATCGGTTAAGTAGCAAGCCACGATCCGACGCGTCCGTCCGTCGCCATGGTGACCCCAACTTGAAGGCATTGCGTGCCGCTTTCACTGCCTTGTCTACATCTGCCTGGAAAAATACACACCACAGCAATGATTCAAAACTTTTAAGCTGTGAAGTAACACATTTAACAATTTCCAGTAGAGACGAGACCTGTTTGGATACATGCAGATGAACAAGAGACCAATGCAAATACAATTTCCCTCAGTGGATGTCTAAAGAAAGTCCTGAGTTCTCTAATTAAAATGTGCACACAACTGTATTTCCCCATGAGCCAGTAATGACTGTTGACATAGCAGCATATAAAAAAGGATATGCATGAGGCAACTGTATGCATCACAGAGTTCGCTTACCGCATCAGCCTCTGCAACTTCACAGATAACTTCACCGGTAGCTGGGTTTATGGTGGGGAAAGTTTTCCCACTCACTGCATCCTGCCACTCGTTGTTGATAAACAACTGAAACATTAAAAAAATCAAAAATTAGATTTCAGATTTCACCCAAAAATATCCTCTGCTCAAGAAAAACTCAACTACTATTAAATTAGACTTGGATTGTGGACATGGATTTCCTTTTTTTTTCCAAGAAATAAAAAACTATGTACATGGAAGTCATCTGTTTTCTGACTTTTTTGCCTGTTTTTCTGTAATACTATTGCACCTAAATCTTGTTGGGTTCTTATTTTGGAAGTAGAGTCGAAACAAGGACGAACCGGAAACTTCTCTCAATTAAAGGTCATTATCAATAAGCTGTGATATGATCTGTAACACACACACACTCAGCTGAGGGGTACCCTGTGCTACTGATAAGAAAGAGACAGGTAGTTACTGTGTCCTCCCTAACAAATCCCACAGAATAACACTGTTTCTTTGTGTTACATTTGATTTTAAGTCTTCCAGTTGGGGTGTTGTCTTGTTCTTGATTGGAGGTCTTAGTCCATGTCCATGCCCAATGTGGCTTTCTTGTCCTATCATTGTCCAGTATCCTGTGGACAATGTTCCTCCCAATTAGACGTCCTTAGGTCATAGTCCAAAGCTCCTTCCCTTGGCATGTGTAAATCAGTTCCCGTTGAATTTGTTTACTTAACTAAGGGGTAACCCTCCCGGGAACCTATTGCATCATTTATGGCCCCCATAATCTCTGGTTCGTGAGACACCATAAATATCTTCATTGGAATGTGGGCAAGTTGGTGAATACTTCATTGATCATTTAGCAGGAAAACTATATAGTGAGTATCTTAGTGATAGAAAGGTTTAAGAAGTATTCAAAATATAAGTATAAACAGTATTCAATTATAAAGGTATAAAGAGCTATGCTTATTTGATTATAATAATTCCACAATCTACCCCTGCAAAGCAATACACAGTTTTTCTATCTTGAAATCGAATGTTGTCTCGGTCTTGGAAATGTTACTGTTGAGGTTTCACAAAGGTTCCTTTTGAATATTACGCTTAGACTATGTTATGTTTACTGACATAAGTCCTGCTAAATTATATGACCGCAATGTGTTGTACACAACACGAAAGATTGTCTGTGACAGTTTCAATCTATTGATCATATGGCATTTGCTACAAGTGGCATTTAAAAGTCCATTCCAGCCATATGGTATCATCTCACATACCTGGAGCATTTTATTGAGTGATGAGATTTCAACCTCCATCTCTAAACAATAGAGCTGAATGGTATTTCATTGCACTGTACCTCGGTGTTGGGCTCACAGTTTGGTACAACAGGAAGAAGCCACAACAAAGTCCCAAATGCTTAATTCGCTGTACAGCAGTGCAAGTTCCAGTACAATAAAAACAGCAAAAACACAAACTCAGAAAGGCCATGTTGTTTATGGCGGAACAACAAAACAGCAAAAGGACAAGCACACAAACATGACTGAGTTGACGTGAGCTGTGTATTATGCGACTCCGAATAATGACCCGACTCTGGCTGCGTAGAGTGCAGCACAGAAATAACAGTCCGTATACTGATGGAACTGATAAGGAGCCAGGTTACAGGGCCGCACTGTGAAGGATTAACCCTCACATGGCTATAAAAAGACGAACAGAGATGGCAAGTTTGCTGGAGAGAATTCCTGCACCGAGGACCTCAGTTCGCAAACGGCACGTTGCACACGCGCACGTTGCACACGCGCACGCGCATGCACTGACAAACGTTATTTCCCGGGCGGTGAGCTCTCGCGACCACGCTACGCACTTCGCGGCCGTACCTTTTTGTAGTGGATCTTGGGCTGCGTGTTGGGTGCTGGGATGGCGGCGGCATAGTAGTGACGCGCCGACAGTCGACTGAGTCCGGGGAAAGTCCGAGAAATCGCGGCAGGGAACATGTTTCCACCTCAATGACTTTCGCAGAAGACACGCAGGGGCCACAGGGGCCTTGTGGGTAAGACCTAAAGCACACCCCGCCCACAGTGGGGACTGTTAAAGGTAGCATGACATCGTCACATGCCAAAAAAAACGGTGGAAGGAGAGCGTGAGCAGATGTGTTATTGATAACATTTGAAAGGGTCTATGTGGCAAATTATGATTTATGAATACAAATAAAATGATTTGATGTCTTTGCAGTTGAATGGTGGGTTCAGTGGTGTACAATTTACATATGCATATAAAGCATCAGCCACGTTCTGCACTACAGTTTGGCTCACGACTACAGTACAAGTTTTCCAGGAGATTGATTTGTGTCACATGTACAGTGCAAGCACATAAAATACATGTGAATAGGGAAAGAGAATAAGTGTCCAGTTAATAGTAAACAAACATGAGCCGGGTTTGAGGATTAGCTCCCCGGACATTCACCCCCTAGTTTCATGAACGGGTTTGACTGGGTCCCCGTGGAAACGCTTTAAAGGAACTGTGTTCCTGTTAGTTTAGAGTTTGACGGTACTGGGTATCCTCAACTTAATTTCGGATTTGAGAAATCTGGGGTTTCTCAAATTAAAACTATTTGGGTTTGCCGGTGCTGGGTACCGTCAAATTAAAAACGAGCTGGGTTTACATGAACTGGCTTCCGCAAATCCAATTAAAACCCTAAATACTGAAGTGAACTGGGTTTCTAAAAATGAATACACAATTTGGTTGGACCAGGTCTGACTTAGGATAGAGCCCCTTTTATAAATCCATGATAACACAAGGACAGATTTTTTATTTTTCCGGTGGGTGGGATTGCGCAGAATTGAGACTAATAGTAGTCCAGTCTCTTTATTGCATTTTCTGTATTGAGGGTTGGTTATAAATGTATTTGATATCAATGTGTATTTGGTGATTCTTACAATTGAGGACTAAAACAATTTTGGAATACGGTAATCAACCCGCGGTGATTGAGCGCAGACTGTAGGTCTGCTTCTCAGTCAGTGTTTCAAAATTGGGTGTAGACATAACATCAGTCGTTCATGAGAACAAATGATGTGTAATATGTTATAATGTCTGACATAAGTAAGATGTAGGATGGATGGGCCAAATGTGCGGAAGGCACTTTAGGCTTTATGTTACACACAACTTGGAACAGAATTAAGGCAAAAACAGGTGAAAAAGATTTCAAACAAATTGGACAAAGGACGATAAAATGGGTAAAGGAAGTAGAGAAAAAGGGACAGTTCAGTGAGGAGATGGGATCTAAGGCCCTGACACGACAACAAATGACAACAATGACTGGAACTGCGGCACGTTTTATGGAAGCCAAAAGAAAAGCATTGCAAAAAGCTTCAATCTTTCCTAAACACAAAGCCCGTGGTGGTTACGAAACAGCTCAACAGTTCTATGCAGACTGTCAATTGTTCCTTGGTTTCTACCAAAGCTGTAGCGAGAGTAGTAACTGAAGTTGACACATTACTGCTATTATTTACTCCTGGAGTTAAGGTAGTCTATTTATCTTCAGAGCTACTCCTTGTGGTCCCAAAATGATGCAGCATGCACTAAGATGAACTTGCTTTGGTTGATGACTCATCCACTCCTCCGGATTCAATTGGTCAGAGCTCTTTAAAAACTTAAGCATGCAATGGTGTGGATACTCAGGGAGCTTAACGTCAGGCATATTTGCCACAATGAATTTCTCCCATAGCTTGACCGCTTCTAGTAACTCTTCAGTAGGCACACCTACCAGACTGCCGTCCAGTGTACATCATATTGTACAATTCAGTTTACACAAAGCATCTCGTCCCAAGAGTGCAATTGGTGTATGTCCTGACACCAATATAGGTATTGTGTTTCTCAGATTTTTATAGCAGAGCTCGATGGGTTTTGTAAGAGGAATCAGCTGTTTCACACCCTCAAAGCCATTGTCTGTACCAATTGGTCAGACATGGGAGATGTGTAGCATCTTCAGGCAGAACACAGGTGAAAGTTGCTCCGCAATCCGCCCTTACTTCCAATGGTTGATCATTTACCTTCACCACTATTTTTGGATCTTGTTCCGACCCTGACACTACCAGCTGACATCCCACCTTCAAGTCTTCTGGGCACCCCTAGAACCCTGGCTCTGGTATGAAACAGTCACGAGCAAAGTGGCCTAAAAGTCCACAATTATAACATACGTCCACTCACCAACGATCAACGCCTGGCCAACAACCTCAACGACTTCTACTGCCGCTCTGACGGACAATGGAGCAGTCCCGAAACCTTCCCCCGTCCGTCCCAGCCCTCCATCCGCAGTCCAGGGGCTGAATCATCACCTCCACAGTCGCCTCCTTCGACACCCTCCCTCCCTCCACCTCCGACAACTCTGTCTGTACATTAAAGAGATGTCAACAGGCTCTTCAAGAGACAGAACCCCCGCAAAGCTGCTGGACCGGACTCCGTTTCCCCATCCTGCCTGAAGCACTGCGCTGACCAGTTATCTCCGGTGTTCACAAACATCTTCAACACGAGTCAAGTCATCCACCATTATCCCTGTCCCCTAAAACCAGGGGCCACTGCACTAAATGACTACAGATCCGTCGCCCTGACCTCTGTTGTCATGAAAACATTTGAGCGCCTGGTTCTTTCCCACCTCAAGACCCTCACCGACCCCCTCCTGGATCCCCTGCAGTTCACCTACGGAGCCAACAGGTCCGTAGACAATGCAGTGAACACAGCACTGCACTTCATCTTCCAGCACAACCTGGATCTCAACGCCTCCAAGACAGTTGAGATGGTTGTTGACTTCAGAAAGAGCACAGCCCCACCCGCCCCCCATCACCCTCTGTGACTCCCCAGTGGACACTGTGGAGGCCTTCCGCTTCCTGGGCTCCCAGGACCTCCGGTGGGAGCTGAACATTAGCTCCATAACAAAAAAGACCCAACAGAGGATGTGCTTCCTGAGGCAGCTGAAGAGGTTTAGCCTGCCAAAGCGATGATGGTCCACTTCTACGCGGCCATCATCGAGTCCATCCTCACCTCCTCCATCACCGTCTGGTACGCTGCTGCCACTGCCAAGGACAGGTGCAGACTGCAGCGTATCATCCACTCTGCAGAGAGGGCAATCGGCTGCAACCTTCCATCTCTGGAGGACCTGTACACCTCCAGGTCCCTGAGGAGAGCAAGGAAGATTGCTGCCGCCCCCTTCGTCCCAGGACATGGGCTGTTTGAAAAGCTCCCCTCTGGCAGAGCGCACCGGTCCATCAGGACTAGAACCTCTCGCCACAGAAACAGTTTTTCCCCACAGCAATTAAGCTTTTGAACAATGCAAAACTCCCCCCTGACCCCCCACTCCCTCCACCGTAACTAAAACTCGTTTGCGTTATATTAACACCCCTCCACAATGCACCGTACACTTTATTGGACATTTAACTGCCACCTGCAATTCTTGTAATGACATCTGTTTTCTAAATAATGTCATCCCTTAGTGCTGTTGCTCACTTAGCACATACAATCATTTGTTATACACTTATTTACTGTTAGATAATGTTAATGTTAATATTTACTTCTTATCGATTCATCAAGCCGTCATTTTCTTAGTTCTGTCTTCACTCAACATTCCACAATCATCAGTTATACACTTATTACTTATATATTGTATTGCATGTTTAATGTTTACTTTATTTAATGTTTACTTTTTATTTTTTGAATGTTCACTGTTTACTTTTTATTTTATGTTTATAGCACCAATGCACCAAAAGGATGTCCTTGTAATGTTACTATTACTTGGCATTAAAGTCTGATTCTGATTCTGAATTGGTGCTCCCTCGATGGGGCTCCACCCCTTGCTCCACCTCTTCAAGTTAGCCACTCCTTTTAAATCTATCCAGAGCTTCCAGTATAGACTGGCCTCCAGAGCGTGAGATTCCTGTCAACTCTCCCCTAGGGTCAGAGCAACACCAACGCTGTATCCTCGCGATCAACAGCCAAAATACATAATTTATTCTCCTGGTTCAACCTGTCTTTTTCTTTTAGTTTTAAATATGACAAAATGCCCTTATGAACTGTCAAAATTCACAGCAAACTGTGTTCACACACACATACACACCGGCAGAAAAAGAAAAAGAGAGAGACACACTTTCTAGGTCTTAATTTTATCAGGCGATTTTCTTTCCCCTCTTCTTCTCCTCCCTGAAGGTATTTTGTGCGAACAGAATGTCCCAGATGGTCCTTTCACTCCTCCTCTGACTCAGCAAAGGCTCATCTTTTTTTTATCAATTGTATTAACATTTCATTTACTCATGTATCTATTAACAAATGTTAAAAGGTCCTTTAAAAAGGCTCATTGGTTTTTAACACTGAAGATGCAAAAATGTCTCCCCTTGTAGGTTACTAAATCGCCTTTAACGAATCACATTTTGTACATCAAGTACATATAAACAAGAACATTCCACAGCACACACACAGCGAGATCTCCACACGGCGCACGCACACACAGAGGCTCCTCAGCGCTTTTCATCAAAAGCCTCAATTGGGCCAAACTTCCTGAACACAAATAGTCAAAAAGTCTCACTTAGGCCAAACTTCATTTATCTGAAAGTGTCAATTTGACCAAACTTTTTTAACACAAATTGTCAAAAAGTGTCACTTTGAGCACAATTCACTTCTCTTTTCCTTATCTTTTTCACTTATCTTCAGCCCTCCCCTATACTATATTTTTAGTTTTGTTAATTCCGCTGTACAGGGTTTTTTTTATTTCTTTTCCCTTTCAATTCCCCTTTTTAGTTTGTAAAAGTGCCAATTTTTTAGTTAGTTTAGTCTCATGTCTTACGGTCACCAAGAAACGGGCCCTTGCCTCAACAAGTTTGCATGGTTTGTCAACTCACGTTACTTGTTTAGCATTCTAGGTTTACCGTTATTTACCTTAGCATTTAGTAAAATAACTATTTTCTTCCAATAAACCCCAATTTAGACAGTGTATCACTTCAAACATCAACACATTTCCCATCAGCACATAGCTATTTGACAGTGCAGCCACTCAGCATAAACACAACAGCCTCATCGGAGCAACCAGCACTCCAAATGAGTGGGCAAAAAACTCACCCAGACAAAACTGTAGCGGAAGTAGGCACACTGACCCTGTCTCCCGTCGCAAGAGGCCACCTCTGATCCTGTTTGTAAAGCCAAATTTGTTGTTTTCTGTCTTTGTTGTTGTGTAGATGATGAAGGAAACCACCGTTGATGCTGACTTGGTTAAGAATACGTTTATTATAACAAAGTATCAGCATCAAACACGCTATCCATGGTCAAGCCTGGACAGAACAGCGGACGAATCGTTTCTGCCCCGAAGTAGAGTCAGACATAAGGTTTTATAGCATGCACAGAACATCCTTTGGTTTCAGACCAACACTTTTCCATATATGGTAAACATATTGCCTATATCAGGGGCTAATGCAAATTTTCGCTGCCATTACCTTGATTTAAAATCATGTTATCTTTAGGGGAGAAGAAGGGAGGTGAGAATAGTGCATTCCACTGTGGTCCCCTCGTCAGCATAAACCATTTTTATTGTTCCTGTTACTTGTGAAGGCACCGTACCAAGGCCATCCAAAGTTCATGTCGTTGACCGTGCAGACACTACAGAAGCTATACTCAAATGTCGGGGCCACCAGAAAGGTGAAGGAAGGATAATACAAAGTAACAATGCTGCAGATTTGGCTGCAAAGGAAAGAGCAAGATATGGGAAATCCTTGAAAAAGGAGGTTCAGGCAGGTCAGCTACCAGAGAAAGGAAATGAGAAAGGGACAGAAACAGACAACGTTTGTAAATATGACGTACATAAAATAAAGGCACTGCAAGAACTTGCAGCTCCCACAGAGAAGCAGGCATGGAAAGAGAAAGGTGCGACAAAAGAGGCCCACAGTCGGGGCCACTGTGGAAAGGGGAAAATGATTGGATTGATCTCACAACAATGGTGGCATCAATTTCTTAATGATATTGCTACCTATTTTGTACACTGTGAGATTTGTCAAAAATATTATCCAAAAACAGCCCTGAAGGCTGGTGTAGGGATTTTCCAGTCCCAGGCGCCCCCTGGAAAGAGATTGTGATTGATTTCATGGACATGGGATCAGAAAATAGAGTAGAAGGAAAAAGGTACATTTTAACAGCAACTGACCCCTTCTCACGTTGGGTGGAAGCCACGCTAACCAAATCCGAAAAAGCCAAAGATATGGTAAAATTGCTTGTTCAACAGGTTATCCCCCAATTTGGGATACCACGAGGGATCCGATCTGATAATGGATCACATTTCTCAAATGAGGAACTAAGAGGCAAGGCATAGTTTAAAGGATGAATGGGACCCTAAAGGAAAGCCTAGGAAAAATCTGTGCAGATACTCAGCTCACCTGGGTTCAGGCTCTTCCTATTGTTCTGTTCGCTATCCGCTCCACTCCAAACTCCACCATGAATCTGACACCTCACGAATTGTTGACAGCGAGAAAAATGCCGTGCCCATTCATGACATCTTCGACAGATTCACCACCTCTGATGGTGCAAAATGGGGACATATGAGATTATGTCAAAGCGCTCAACAAAGCTGTGTCCAGTCTCTCCCAACAGGTCACTGACATCCTGTCCAAGGAACAACGGACAGCTACCTCACCTGTATCCGTAGGAGACTGGGTGCTCAGGAAACAAGTGAGGCTCATTTGGAAGCATCCGAGGTGGTCTGGACCATATAAGGTAGCCGAGGTAACCACACACTGCCTCTGTGGCTGACAGATGAGAAACTCAGGAACTGGGTACATAAAACTCATTGTACTCACTCCAACCTGAACAAAACCTGACGACAATCCGAAACCAACCCGACACTCTTAACCATACTAACACCGACCCCGACTCTGACTAAAAAAAAAAAAAATTACTCCTCCTTATTACCCCCCTTCATCGTCTGGGATGCAGCGTTTCAAACGCACTCCTAATTCTTTTTGTGTTAAGCTCACTTATTGTTGGTCCTATAATTTGGTGGGATTTGTATTCATCTCCTTTGTATTAAGCCCATCCTTCGAATCCTACCTTTACCATAATCAGAGGCAAAACAGCAATCATTACATTTGACTTCTGTGACATTGTCGATTGTGGGTGGGATGATAAAAAAACTATTGGTTTGGTCAGAAAAATATATTGGCATAATGGTTGGCTTGACAAACATTTTGGTCAGTGGAAAACATGAATAATATCCTGTCCAATCTCCCTGATAGCTGTGATGGGAATACTGGTATTGTGTGGATGTTGTTGTAGATTTGGTGGACACATGGTGCAGTGGCCTGGAGAAGGGATGCCCCTCCTGGGGGGACCAGATTTTCTCTCCACAGATCAGGAGTCTTCTGACTTCCAACTGGTGCCCATCACCGAGGCCGGAGAGGTGGTCATTGAAGTGTTCTCTCCACCTGGTGCAGATGGAGACGAGGCTGGTTTTGAGTTTCATCAACACATATACTGCTGCTAATGCTCCTGACCTTATCACAGTATTGAATAAATGAATACCGTATTGCAAAACGATTGAACATAAAAAATTCAAAAAACGCTTGCTGCTCCTGCTCTGTTAACGCCACACATTCACACTGCTTACACATAGCCGCTTCACTTGTGCACTAAAAAGAAGGTGGAATGGTCTCCCCAGACATCGGAAGATACCTAAAAGGAGCCTAGCTCTTGGCATAGGTTATCACACAAGGGATTTGGGGTTGATATGATATGGAGAATTGCTATATTTTTATGTTTTGCATGAATATATTCCATGTTTTATATGAGTATATTAGAACCTTTTTGGTATATCCTTTTACACTTCGATTTATATTGTGTTCTCAGTTCCTCTTTTCTCGTCTGTCTCAGATAGTTAGTGAGCCAGGCACCGGATGGTAGGTTACTCCGTTGGGCAGGGAGGCAAGTTTCAGGCTACAACACATAGCTTTTGTTCATCCACTAAAAAACCATCTGCGTTGTGTGTGTGTGTGTTAGAAATGTTTTGTTGCCGCCTACCAATGATCAGGAGTTTATGATATGTGAGGAGCGCCCTCCATTCTTTAGTTTAAAGGTGGATCCCAAGAGAGAAACTTTCAGAACTGGATCCAATTGTGCTGTGCACTCCTGACTTGAAATAAATCAACTTTAACTGAGACCAATCATGGCTTCGTAATTCTTCTCCTACATCCTCGATCAACGAATCTGGGGAAAAATAGAAACCCCTAACATGCTAGCAAATTAACCCAATTAACATACTGTAGTGTTTTTGAGGAAGTTATGAAAAGTCATACCTATATAACAATTGCCATTAAGCAATTCGGGAAACAAAACGAATGTTTTCACATGAATAATTGGATTTCATACATATGTCAGCAGTCCTCACAGAAGCTGATGTATGATTAGAATTAGAATTAGAATTAGAATTGCACATCGTTCCACACAAACATGCACATGCAAACACACAAGTCGGGGGAACTTTGACCTCTGCACTTGACCCATCTGTGGCGCATGCAAGGCCACAGAGCAGTGGACAGCTGAGAGTGTCCGGGGAGCAGATGGGGTAAGTGCCTTGCTCAAGGGCATTAGAGGTGGCGTCTCTTTTGTTAGTGGTGGGGGTTCGTGCATCCTGGCAGAGGGAGACCACCCTCTGGTCCGATGCCTGTCTCCCTCACCACTAGGCCACCTCTCCCATGATGTCACGGCTTCTGTGTTCAAGACAGTTGAGATGGTTGTTGACTTCAGAAAGAGCACAGCCCCACCCATCACCCTCTGTGACTCCCCAGTGGACACTGTGGAGGCCTTCCGCTTCCTGGGCTCCCAGGACCTCCGGTGGGGGCTGAACATCATTTGTTATACACTTATTTACTGTTAGATAATGTTAATGTTAATATTTACTTCTTATCGATTCATCAAGCCGTCATTTTCTTAGTTCTGTCTTCACTCAACATTCCACAATCATCAGTTATACACTTATTACTTATATATCGATTTCATGTTTAATGTTTACTTTATTTAATGTTTACTTTTTATTTTTTGAATGTTCACTGTTTACTTTTTATTTTATGTTATAGCACCAATGCACCAAAGGGATTTCCTTGTAATGTTACTATTACTTGGCATTAAAGTCGATTCTGATTCGGATTCTGATGACATTTGTACAGAATTACAACACATGTAGTCAGGGACGTTTCAAGACACTCTGGGGGGCCCCAGGCAACAATAATAATAAAATAAAAAGCTCGGGGCCCTAGGCAATTGCCTAGTTTGCCTGCCCCGTTGCAACGCCTCTGCATGTAGTCACTTATATTACACTTTCATCTAACCTAAGCGACTATGGCGTAAAGGAGAAGTCCGTCTCCTTCCCCTCCAGCACAGTAGGTGGCAGTATTCCAATGACTGACCAGACAGTACCATCAATGCTTCGAGTACAACCTGAGCGCCAGGAGCAATACGCTATCATTAATTCACCAGACCATGGTCACAGCTCGTGCATCGACTTGTTATTATTTTTCAAAATATGCTACTCCAACATTAGGTCGTCGGGACAGTGAGCATTATTGTAGGAAATAGCGGTTAACGTGAAGATTACTGGTTAGTTGGTTGATACTAGAGTTACTTCAACCGCTAGTTGAGCTAGCCCATGGGGTGCTAGCTAACACGATTGAGTGTGCTAAAAAAGCCAGCGGAATTTGAAAAGTGTCTGCATTACATATTAAGGTAAGTGTGCTAATGGATAACTTTCCCACATCATTCTACTGTTGAATTAAAAAAAGTGAATGTTCGATTCTGAGTCAGGAATCCTCTGTTAACGGCGGTTATCAGTGTAAATTACGTTATTGTATCTTGTGTTTCTACGGAGTCAATTGTTGCATTGTTTCATAATTTTGCTAGTACTGGGCCCTTGTTTTGCCGGTCTCTGATCACTGTTTCTGTGTGGTAGCATGGCGCTCAAGTCTGGAGAAGAACGTCTGAAGGAGATGGAGGCTGAGATGGCTCTGTGAGTACAACTGCTTTTAAGGGTCTCTTAAGTCTAGTAATAAAAAAAATACTGATCCTTGCACACGTCACGTGAACAGACATCAGCATTGAATCTTATGCACACATCCAAGGGTAACTACCCTCGAACTATTAACTCTAGTTAGCAGATCAGTATAACAGCCTGGGTCAACCACCAAATCCATGCACACATACATATACCCACCCCTACAGGGTCACACAAACCGCAGCATAAAAGGTGTCTAATATGCCAAAGCAGGCAACATGACATAGTACAGAGAATGTAAATTATGTTTAATGTTCATACTGCTAAATTATCGCTCAGATCTTACCTGGCTAATTGTTGAGAGGTATTTTGTCATAAGCATAATCAGAGTGAGCAGGAAAAGTTATTTTGCAGTTAAGTCCAGTTTTGAAATATCCATGTAGACTTTTGAAATCAAACAGGTAATGGTTAGATCCCCTTATGTCAGTGTGTGTGTGTGTGCGTGTGTGTGTTCTTTTTTCTGCAGTTTTGAGCAGGAGGTTCTTGGTGGGCCCGTAGCAGTGTCAGGAAGCCCACCTGTTATGGAGGCAGGATCCATAGCTCTGGCTGTCCAAGCGCTTCCAGTTATGCGAGCCATCATTGGCACCAATACTTACAGACAGGTTTGTACTATTCCATTTTAATGTAAAATCTTGAGTGCCCATTGTGTAGTCAACATTCCGGAGACCAATGCACTGTTTGTATTATGGCTGAGATTATATTTGCCTTCTAAGGACATGTAGTTGGACAGCCCAGGTCAAATACTTGCTTGATGTCTCTGTCTTATACTCTCTCTTAGGTACAGCAGACATTAGAAGCCAGAGCTGCTAGTTTTGTTGGTCCTCCACCCCCAGCCTTTGTGGGACCAGGTGAGCTTAAACTCCCATAACAATACTCTAACCTGAGTTTGGCAGCAATATTAACTATGTATTAAATTAGTAGTTTGGTGAGAGGTGGACTAGTGGCGTAGAAGTGCATCCAATGCAAAGATCGCTGGTTGGAGGACGGGTGGAGGCGAACTCTCCAAACAGGATCCATGAATCCTGGCATCTAACACAAAAGCCTCTGCTTGATGCCCATGAGCAAGGCACATACTGTACCTCCCCAACACCTTCTCCGCAGCTGCTCAGTGATCTGTGGCCATTAATGTGTGTGTGCTGGCCACAGATGGGTTAAATGCAGAGGACAAACCCTGTTGTGTGCAGCATGTGTGCATGTTTGTATGGGATGATAAAAGGAATAAAGCAAAGTAATTAAGTGTTCAGAAAAGTTTTTTGGAAAAGCTTAATTTGGATAGAACTGACCCAGGATTATTACTCACCATGTGATGTTTCAGTCCCAGTCCCTCCAGTGCGTCCTCCTCCTCCTCCTCCTCCCATGATGAGACCAACCTTCGTCCCACATATCTTGCAGAGACCTGGTAAGATTACCAGTAGATGACTAGTTTACTGGTGATTATATGTGTTTAAAATGTTAATTTGACTTATGCTGTTCCTATTATGTGACGTCCTATTTCTCAGCCATAACATTATTTCTGAGCAGTCACCCCTGCTTCTCTCTTTCTATTCATTTCTCAACACTGTTATTAGGTGGTCAGAGGCTGCAGATGATGCGTGGTCCTCCTATGGCGCCTCCACTGCCCAGGCCTCCTCCACCTCCTCCCATGATGCTCCCTCCTTCCATGCAGGGCCAGGGACCCCAGGGTGTTTCTCAGCCCATTCAGCACATGGTTGTTCCCCCTCAGGTCAGTTAAACTGGGGTCAACGGAATTTCTTTCTGCCAAACATTTGATCATTATTTTCCACATCAACATATCTTGTGACCCACCATGTAACACTTTGTGTCTGTAGGTGTGTCGCCCGCAAGTTGGTGATATGGTCTCAATGGGGCCAGCCCCGAACACAAGGCAGGGAATCCCGCCTCCGGTTAAACCGTCACAGTCGATCATCCAGGCAGCGCCGACCGTATACTCGGCTCCTCCCGCCCCAGTTGGACATAAAAGAATTGACATCAGAGCTCAGAGACAAGCCCGAATGGTATGTTTCACAAGTCATCTTACAAAGCAATGTCCAGGTGCTCAGTTTGTTTTGAGAGCTTTGACATACATAACTGTGGTAGCAGCATAATTTCAATTGTAATGTATCCAAGGAGAATACATTTAGGCAGTATAGATAGTTTTATGCGAATTCTGTTACGTATCATTAACAGGCTAGCGTGGGGGGGGGGGGTTACTATTTACTGGTGGACTCGAAACAGGGTGAGGCCGCTTTAGAAGCATTGGGCTGGCTGTTCATCACCTGGTATGAGTGTGTCTGATGTGGATCTTCCAGGAAGAACTGGCCGCCCGGGTTGCAGAGCAGCAGGCGGCAGTGAGAGCAGCAGGTCTACTGGACAAGAAAGAGAGTGAAGACAGCGGCGCAGTCATTGGACCCAGCATGCCTGAGCCCGAGATCCCCCACACGGAGGTACATGTGAACACTTTGCTTTGTGATTTCTCCCATATTGTGGCCTTTCTATATGTGCCAACGTCTGTGGTGTACTCCTACCACAGCCAGAAGTCACGTCGGAATTGACCTTCAATTGGATTCAGGCCCTTACCTCTGTGGATTGTTGAAGCTCTTTTAGCAACCTTTGCTGCTTTTTTGTTTTGTTGACGTCTTTATAGTTTCTGAAGCTACAATACATAATATTACCATGGAATGTATATAACAGATGTCAATTAACAGATAACTGCTTTGGTTTGTTTCTGTGGGGGGAAAAGGTCACTCTGGAAATATTGTTATAGATATATACTGTATATGTATGCCTGTGTATATATACTACACACACACACACAGCCATTATATGTCTTGTGTGTTTCTTTCAGCCTGTGGAAAGTGCAACAGAGGACAAAAAGAAAGGAAAAGGGGAAAAGGTGAAGAAGTGTATCCGCACTGCAGCAGGGACAAGCTGGGAGGACCCCAGTCTGTTGGATTGGGAAACAGGTACACACTGCTGGAGATGAAGATTTATTAATCATGATCGTGATATTATGTTGCCGTCTTTCTACAGGTTGGATGGTTTTGTTGTCTGACTCTGTTAGACTGTGTGTGAATCCTGTGCTGTCTCATTGCAGATGATTTCCGTATCTTCTGTGGGGACCTTGGTAATGAGGTCAATGATGATATATTGGCCAGAGCTTTCAGCAGATACCCGTCTTTCCTCAAAGCTAAGGTTGGGTGTGTTATTCTGCCTAACTGCTTTGCTTTTGTTCTGTATCGATCCTCTATACAAATAAGCCCAGTCTGTTGAAAGCATTCTTTATCTGATCATTTAATGCAATCATTTGTCATTCAGGTATTCATTTACAGATCATCAATACAATACGAGTAATGCACAAAGTAGTACTTCAGAACATAGTCATATTGCTTATGCAACATTCATTTCCACACCTATGCGATAGCACGCAGTAGAATCTATGTAATAGTGGTTGTCATAGAAACTGACAAATCGGATAGTTTCCCCTTATGTCCAATTCAATGCACACTGGACTGGTCATGACATAAGTTCTGATCCAAACACGCTAGTGAGAGCTTCTTTACCTCTCTTTTGAACCCCAGCTCATGGTCTTCTTCATTGCGTTATGATTGTGTGCTTTTATCATCAGGTAGTGAGAGATAAACGTACTGGAAAGACCAAAGGCTATGGCTTTGTCAGCTTCAAAGATCCAAACGACTACGTCAGAGCCATGAGAGAGATGAACGGTAAGTGTCTTCACACACCTGCCTCCTTCCCTCACAATTCAATGGCTCATGTTTGTTGCATTTATTCTGATGGACAGTGGTTTGTACCACCGCATCTGATCCGATCTATATTTTCAGGGAAGTATGTTGGCAGTAGGCCCATTAAACTGAGGAAGAGCATGTGGAAGGATCGCAACATGGAAGTGGTTCGCAAGAAACAGAAAGAGAAAAAGAAACTGGGTCTGAGATAGTGTGTATGCGTGTGCTTGCGTGTGTGTGTGTGTGGTGGTCCATGGTGGATGGGCACCACTGTGTAAAAAGAAAAAAACAACTGTTGTTTTAAATTGTCTAATCAGATGTCCTGAAATGATCATGTTTTTTTTTCTTTTCAAATAAAATGACATTACTAAATTGTTAATTACGCTGGGGTGAACACATTTTTTGCGTTGCTGTAATAACTGTGATTTTAAGCAGGACTAGAATTAGGCAGAGAACACAGATTGGTAGAGCTTGGCCATGACACAGCAAATATTAACACAACCTTTCTGTATTTACACACTGTAGTATTACCACACAAACAACCACAGCGGTTATTGCGAAAAAATATATTTTCATTGTCTCCATGGCCAGAATTGAAGCTGAACAAACCATTGCAGCTGAGCTGTGTGCTGTTGGTTGCTGGTGTTTGACAGAATTCAAATGTTATACTGAACAGAAATGTGACTGTATACCTCCATGACACCATCAAACATCAAACATCAAACACCTGTCCCCAAAAGCTCCTCTACAGCTGTACGTCCACTGAAGATGACATCGTTCACCGACACGCCGTCATAGCAAGATCCAATTAGAGAAAGCGAGAGATTATTTTCCCTTATGAAGCCCCGCATGGATTCTGCAAAGTCAAACAAGCACACCTTGAAGTACGTTTTCACCGCACCCGGTACATGAATCATCTTCGCATGCACCGTATGTGCCATTACTTACCTACTCTCCTGTAGTGTCCGAGATAGTACTGAGGTATACAGTCCTGGTGAGAGGAAAATGGCGAAAAGCTCACGACTGTAACAACACTCCTTGAATATGTAAAGTGAAAGGCCACAAGAAACAACTGATAACACTATGCAGGATCCTCAGACACAGCTGTAATAACAAAGCGAATGAAACGGTAATGGAACAACAGAGACTCCCATATCAACCTTTGCAGTTGCTGTTTGAATTCGCAGACTTAGTCTTATCCTCTCTTACCCGCTGTAGTGCCACTCCACTCCAGCTGGGTACTGTGGTGACTCCCAGATGACGCCGTACCGCCTCTATGGCTCTCGCCAAAAGACGCTCCTCCTTTACCGTTTCTGGGGCCCCAAACTCTTCCTGGAACCAGGCCCCACCCATCATCACCTGGAAGACACGCTCATATAAGAATAGATCACCTGGCAACAGTTATCGTCCCTGTAAAGTGACGCATGCAATCAGGGACGTTTCAAGACACTCTTGGGGCCCCAGGCAAAAATAAAAACAAAGCTTTTGACGGCAGCAAGTACCATGGGGTTCCCCGTAAGGGGGTTCCCGAACATGTCATTGCAGTTACCCCTCATGGCACGTCATTTAAGGGGCTTTCAGGTTGTCGTTGCTGCCGACCAATGTAAACGGCCATCTTTGAGGCCCCCTTGTAGCGCGTGGCCCTCAGCAATTGCCTAGTTTGCCTGTCCCATTGTGACGCCTCTGCATGCACTGCTCCGACAACAAAATTGGAACTAATAAAAGTATATCAAATCATACAGTAGATCAATAGATCAATTAAATCATCATCATCGTCATCAAAAATTATGTCTGTAATGATGCTGAACAGGTAATCACTGGGGGACCATTGAGCCGGATAGATTTAGTACTTGCATTACAGGACTATCTGCGGCATCGTATTATGTAATGAGGGTCCTCAATAAGATAGAAAAACAGGGTTTTAGGTGTGTACCGTCAGTCTAGTAGTCTGTCCATCACGTCTGTTGTGTTCAGGGAAAGGGACAGAGTCATAGACAACCCCCAACAAACCCCGATCCTCTGATGAAGGAATCAGGTGACCAAAACCCTGACAACACAGAAACAGAGATTGTCTTTATTCATCACAGAAAATGTGATTGTTTAATGGTCCACTTTTTGAACCAATCACCTAGTGTTTAGTGCGTGTGTCCCACTGTTGTTCTCACCATCACAGGCAGCACAGACCCAGTATATTCCAGATTTACCACGGCCACCGTTACTGAGGAGATCTCCTGCAACTCCTGGATTAGAGGTTGACAGGAGGATGGCAGAGCTGAAGCAAGGGCTGGGGGGGGGATATATAGTTTTACAGCAGCATGTGAGAGACTAACCTTTTTTAATAGTATATTTTCCTTCTATACTTATTAGGGGAGGATTAAACACAAAAAACAATCTCCTGCTCCGGGACTATGACTACTGCTACCACTTGCCTTTAGCAGGAAGTGCAGAGATGATGTGATCAGCTGATATAATGCCTTCGTCCAACTGGATCTACACACACAATTTAAGGAGGTTACCAAAAACGCAAGAATATGGGAAGTCAACATGTTCAGTTTTCTTGAATAGAAGGTACCCTCGGATATGTTGTACACAGTAGCTGAATGAAAAACATCCTGAAACGAATTTGAATGTCTGAACTAGTTTTCTTAAAGTCCATCCAATAAGACGTTTCACTCAAAAACAAAAAATGCCCTACTGTTGAGGACAGTAGAATCATGAATCTCTGAAAAATATTAAATGTAATGGCAATCCATTAAGTATTTGAGATACTACATCAGGATCAACCAATACTGAAATCCCCATAGACATGACACTGTGTGGCTAAAAATGGTGTTGAAACACTGCAGAATGTCCAACTCTACAGTTTGCTTATCAAAACATATCGTCTCTTACAGACAAGGACACTTTGCCCCAGCATCAGATTCGGTTTGTTGAAATAGGGGATTAGGGGTTTATGGTTGTAACTGACCTTCCAGCCAGAGGCTGTGGGACAGATATGTCTAACGGCTGCCTCTCTGTGAAGCTGCACTTTCCCACTCTGTTGGAGGTAGTCGGTGATGGATTCTGGGAGAGACTCCAGTCCCCTGCTCAGGGACCACTGCGCCCACGAGTGCATCTTAGATGTCTGAGCCAGAGCCCCAGGTGGGATTGCAGGAGTGGGACCTGCAGGTTTTCAGACACACATCACTTCAGTTGGACAATAGCATACATAATACAAAAACAGCACACACACACGTGAGGGTTTTTTTTTTTTATGGATTAAATGGCCCTTGGTCTGAAAAGCATTCATAATCACGCTTTCATTAGTGTATAATCAGGTGTGCAGCTTCGAGTCTATTAAGGGAAAGTACAGGGTAAAACAGAAAGAGACGAGTCTGATTTGAAAGTGATTACAATTAGAGAGAATCTTTGATCATCTAGGAGTTTGTCGAATCTGTAAGTAGTAGCAAAATGTTTTTTAGCACTTTGTTCTGTTCCTTCTCTGAGTGCAGTAGCTCTCTCCTGTACTATCATATGACTTAAAGGAGATGGCCACAAAAGTCCCAGCATACCTGATCCCAACAGCATGCCCAGTGTCAGGGAGCCCCTGCGTTGCTCTGCATTGTATAACAGTGGAAAACAAGAGCGCACACTCAACTTCTTGCAATCCCCTGCATACACACCACGACATAAACTGTCCACAGCTATGTCTGCCATCTTGACACACACACACACACACACACACACACACACACAGAGGAAGGAACCATAAATAAAACAATTAAAAGAAACATGAATAGAAATGTATGTTTAAAGGACAAGCATAGCTCAATAATATCAAATTAGGGAATTTCTGCATGGAAATATAGAGTTTAACAAACATTTAAACGGTGCCACTCCAGTGCAATCCAAAAGGTTACTTTCTACACAGAGGACAAAGCGTCCAGGTCATCAATTTGTGAGTTCCCTTTTAAACACCACTCCTATGTTCTCTAAAGTACTTCTTTAAGAAAGGAAAAAAAAACACAGCAGAATAATTAATAATGCAATGGACAGCCTCAGAGAATATACAGTACCCTGAATAGGTTGTTTATATGCCAATCAGGCAGTTTTAACTTTTGTATAGTGTAATAATAGCATTTCAAAAGGTCCTCATCTTGATGTCATTATGAAATGGCAGTTGGACATCATGATCCTACCAAATGATGATTTTAAAATTAATTTTCAAAGATGGAGGTGAAAAATCCAAATGAAGAGTGAAGATATTATTTTGATGATGACTCACCTCCTTTCCCAGCCTCCGAGAAACAAATGAATGGACCGACTCATCGTCCTCCTTGCCTTTGTTTACCAGTATTTCCATGGCAACACTCAACAGGAGGGGACGAGAGAAAGGCGGGACTGTCCGCAAAAGCCCACTAAAACAAAGATGATGAGGTAGGTAAAAAGAAAATGTGGGGTGGTCGTTAATGCCCAAAACAAAGGGATGTGATGTCATGCAAAGACTAGATCTACAGAAAGTTATTATCAATTCCAACACAATCAAAGTGAAAGTGCCACTCTATCGCCAATCTTTACAAAGCGCACAATCTTAAGAAATGTGAGAATTCAATTCTGTGTTCATCTACAGTTATGGGTACGTACATACTGTACATACATTTCAAAGTATTAGAAACACTACTATCACCAATGTCAGAGATAAAACACAGAATGGAAGAAAAAAAATCAGTCTTTCAAAAATGTGTTGATCCTCTGGAATGTGTTGAATATTAAATGTGTATCTATTTAGCAAAACAAAAACAGCAATGTCAGACCTTATTCCTGAGGGCATCCTGTGGAGTTGTCCTTTCACATACAGATATCTGTTCTTGGAGGCAACGTGGCTGTAGGTGACTGGAAGAACCTCCCCTGCAAGACCCAGATCCTCAACCTACACAGCACACAAAGACACGGACCGGTCTGAGAAGCTTCTTTATCGGCTTGTAATGCTGACTGAAACGAACAACCTTACTATTTCTCCAGAACAGGCAGGCAAACATTCAGACAACGGGGATTCATTATCATTATCTCCTATATACACTGTGTGTGTGTGTGTGCGTGTGCGTGTGTGTGTGTGTGTGTGTGTGTGTGTGATGATGATTAGATACAGTTTCAAACAAACAAGTCAGGAAAAACATCTGATCTGAAAAAGAAATAAACTAAACACGAAGTTGTGTCTGTGTCCACGCACGCACGCACACACGCACGCACGAAATAAAATCTTACGTTAGGTTATTCAAGGTTCCAGTCAGTGTCTTTACTGGAGGGACTCTTCCCTTTGTGTACGTGGGTGGTTAAACTTTATGGTCTCCATTCGCAGGTTCAGATTCTCCAACTACGTGTTTATTTATTTTTCAGATCAGATGTTTTTCCTGACTTGTTTGTTTGAAACTGTATCTAATCATCATTAGTGAACAAGTCATTTTATTTTATTATAACGTGGAGGCATTTAAACAGCATTGATGACAAAATAAAACATATTAAATAAGTACATTAAATATATAACACAAGAGAAAAAAAGTATACGTCAATTTACAGACTTTCAGTGACCTTAAAGTATCAGTCCCTCAATGCATCTCGACTTTGGTACAGATCCAATGAATGTCAGTGTCTCAATATCAGCCATTTCCTAAAGTGGTTGTGGTTTATCGCACCATCGCCCTTGACAGCTATTGGCTCAAGATACACCCATGACCCAATAAGGATAAGCGGTAGTTAACACATCTCTATAGTAGAACTCACCATGTTGAGTGTGTTGCGTCCCACTGCCCCATTGGGTCTGATCCCTCTGGGTCCATGTTCAAACACAGCCCCATCAGACCTCCTTGTGGACCAAAGCCAGCCTCCAAAGCGGCTGCTGGACTCTAAAACTATGACCTGGGGAGAAAAATGACAAAAACTGCATTTACATATTACCGTACATATGAAACCAAATCAGCTTTATATTGAGTAAATACCACAGATCACACCCTCCTCCACTTGCATGTGTTTTATGCCTGTTTACGTCAAATCTTGAATATTTGCTCAAGATGTATAAAAAGAAAAACATTTCTTAAACCTAACCAATCCATCCATATTCCAAACAACATGGCTATGTCCTACATCAATGAAGTTCTGTAGCTAATAGTATCCGTTTACATTTTACTTCATCATAATGCTGTGTGTGTTACCTTGGTGACATGGGCGCTCTTGCACAGGTAATAAGATGCAGCCAGGCCCCCAATCCCCCCTCCAAGTACTGCAATAGTCCTCATTGGCTAAACACAAGAAAACAAAAAACAATCCAATAAAAAAAAGACAGAGTGCGAAAAGGTATGAGGACAGTAGAGGAAAACGGGGTGTCTCTTCCTAAAAGGTCTGTTGATCGTGATATGACAAACAGTTTCTTTATCAGCTGTCTGTCCAACTGCCCCCATGCACTGACTGAGATGACTTCTTGGAGTTAACTAGCCAAAACAACACAGTCGATTCGTGCGCGCGCACACACAGACAGACAGATGTAAATATAATGAGCTTACGAAGTTGACGAAATGAAATCTCCTTCTCACTCCCTCCTGATGTGTAATGTCTGTCTATCTGGAGCCCAAGGAAGCCGAAGAGCTACTAGAAGCCAGTCCCCGACATATATCCGGGCGGCAGCAGGACACGGTGCTGGGAGAGAGTCATGGAGACTTGCATAACTCACAATGGAGAACACGGTGGCCTATGAGCAGGCGAACTCACGCCGCCTTCTTCACACCAACTCATCGTATCACTGTGCATATCTTACCTTTACCTGTGACGTTACGGCTCCGTGCTCCGTGTGCCCGTTTTCGCAGCTCCCTCAATTCTCCTGACCCCACACGCACCTGTCTCTTTCACAATAAATGTCCACAATTCGCCTTCCAACTTCAAGTTGTGCGGCATTTGATAAATAATGAAAAAACGCTACTGCCACCAGCTGGTGTGGAGTGTTTTATGCATCCGCCCCAGGTATTGCGAGAAATGCATACAGCGAAGCAAAAGCTGTGGCGTACGTTTGGCTTTTATGTACACATACATTGGTGTATTTATACCACTCAATATCAATGCCTTGGTGTAACGTGTGTATCCATTTATGAAAGCAATCAGCAATTTAATTGTGTATGGATGTATAGTGTTTTCACAGTATTTTCCACACGGTAGCATTAGGCTATTGAGCCCATTCTGTCGCCTGAACAGCTTCTGTGCCGATCGTAGACCACACACAGGCAGATACCACCAATTAAAATACAATAACAATCCTTATAATAACAACAATTATTATGTGCAAATAGACTCTGTAATGCTGAAACAAGCTATGTCAGTGAAGTAACTTTCACTCAGATTCAGGATGAGTGAGTGAAGGCTACGATCCATCCTTCAAATCATGTTTCTCATTTGAAATATTGTTCATGTTAATGCGGCATGCCACGTTCAAATGTAAGTTCATCTTTCTCCAATGCGCAAACACCACTATCATTTTTCTCTTCTTTTGCAATCACTACCATGAGCCACCAGCAGGCTCTGCATAATCTTTGCCTAATAATACATTATTTCACATAGTAATACATTATGCTTGAAGGACCAGTAAATGAAATATATCGAAAATAACTTCTTATATATATGTTGATCAGGTTTGGTTTGATATTTTCTGAATTATTTGTCACTATTGGGGATATTGTTAATTTTTTGATTAGTGATTAGTCTTTGAAACTGGGTCAAGTGCATATGGGCGGTGATATTCACAGGTTATTTAGGCACCTGCTCACAGATGTGGTGGTGGGTTTCAGGAGAGGGTGAATTGAAAAGCCATATTGTTTTGTTGACCACACTAAATGGCAAGAAAGCAAGAAACACACCCGTATAAGGATTTTGGAAGCTGTATTAAGGCAACGTTTTTTGGGTAAATAAAACCCTTTTTTTCCCCCATACTTTCGTTTCAAAGCTTTTTCTGCCAGCAAATTAGAACCAAGTGCAAGGCCCAATCTCAGCCTTCTCAGTGACTTAAATTCGTTTTTTGGTCACTTGAATGCTGATGGTAGGAAACACAATTATCCCGTTTATTTTGAACCCCCCGAGGAATCCTAACACCCCAAACATGGATGATTAGCACTTGTACACTTCACCTCATCTCGTGCGCTTAGTGTTGTCCTTTAGCTCCAAGTGATCAGACCAGAGCATCTCACATAAATTACTAATTTGTCAGCAGCCTTCAGTTATACATGTTCAGAAGAACATGAGATCTCATTGATGTAAGTTTGATAAACATCCATGCAGTATTTGTTTTAATCTCAAAACATTGTAGATCATTGAAGAGGAGTTATTATCATTGAATATAAAGGAAAGCGTAGGTGAGTGGACCTACAGGTTACAACTCAAGGGGTCAAAACTAGTCAGGGGCCCTGTGGGCTGGAGGCTGAGAATCAAAGCTTCATCCTGACCAGACATGGGGTCATGAGGTGCTGGATCACATTGGTAGGAAGAAAAGCGGAGATCTTATGTTTGTTTGACTTTGGTGTGCAAAAGTATACTCTTTATTCTTATTATATATCCAACTTTATTTCGCCCCAACCCCTCCCCTCCACCCAGCCCCCACAACCGGTGGCATTCCCATGTCACCAGTTACTGTCACTGTTACAATAGCCAATCAGAGCTCACCTGCAGAAAGAAGGCAACCAAACAAAGAAGAGCAGAAAAAAGGGTTACTTTCAGTTTGTTTTTTCTTGTTAAATAGTAATAAATACATTGAGATGCAGTGGTTCTTACTTTATCCTTTTCTCTTAAGCAGAAGGGTTAAAAAGTTTTTTTTATTTCTGTTTCTATTTCTTTTTATTTCTTTAATTGATCTGTGTTGGATCTTTAGCAGCAATCCGGACCAGTTGTCATGGTGATTAGCAGCACAGAGAGGAGGAGCTGTCTAGAGGAGAAACACAACAGGAGGAGGAGATGAAGAGGAGAGTGGGAAAAAGAGGAAGATGAGGAGGAGGAGATCCCTATGAGCACCAGCACAGCATCAGTGTCCCATCACCTTCTCCTCCCACCACCTCCCTCCCTCTCTCCATAATCTGTAACCAGGCGGGGAGCAACAGAGTTAAATAAAAAAGTGAGCTTAACACAGACAGGAGAGAGTCCTGAATCACATATATGTTGATGTTTTCTCCCTTTGAAACCAGCTTCTGTCTTCTTGATGCAGCAATAATCTCTGTGTGTGTGTGTGTGAGCGCACACGCACGCACACACACACACACACACACACACACAGTAGTTGTGTGTGTCTGTTTAGACTGCTTGCCTCTAAAGGCTCACAATATGAAATCAACAATGTGAACATGTACATGTACTCTCTGTCCACTTACAGCCACCACGTGGAGTAAAATGGCAAAACATGGCTCCTTTTTCTTTTTCCTCTTCATCATCCTCCTCCTCTCCAGGCTTAAACAACAACCAAGTAGAACACACAACTCCTCAAACCCGAGAAAAATCAAAGATTAAACAACAATAATAATATTAATAAAAACAAACTTGTCACAATCATTCCTTTCCAATTACAGTTGCAACAAAAGACAACAAACTAAAACAGGATAAAAGGAGAGTTTCCCCAGCATCCTCCTCCTTCCTCCTCCTCCTCTCATGCAGTACAAACTGTCTCCTTCAGCACAAAGTTCACCTCTTTGTCTCTGAACTCTGGCTGTATGTGTGTAGTTGTAGTAGTTTTAGTTAAAATTGTATGGCTTTAGGGCATGGTTCAGCTTTTATCAAGAGTTGGCTGGCCCCTCGTCTGAGTCCGGCCTCCCTCTGCCCCCCGCAGCAGGGTTATTGTTGTTGGAGGCAGGGTAGTAGTCCTCAGGGGTCGGGGCTTGTGGCCCTGGGGCGGTGGGGGCCGTCCGAGTCCGGAAGGCAGACAGTCCAATTGGCAGAGCGAGGGGCAAGGAGGCTGAGCCAAACTGAGAGGACTCCATGGAAGACACCGCCCCCAGGTGGTGCAGCCCTAGGGACACTCCCACATCCATACTGTCACTCATCTGGGGCGAGGATCCTTGCTGCCCCCCCCCTCCACCGATGCCCGTCTGTCCACTCTGACGCAGGCCACGCCCGCCATTCCCATGGTGGGAGTAAGTTGGGTGGGGGTGGTGGGGTGCGTCAAGGAAGTGGCGCTGGTGTTGCTGGGAGGCAGCCGGTTTGTGGAGCAGCAACTGGGTGTATGCTGGGTCCTGACCCCCACCTCCACCATCACTGCCTGGCCACATCCTCATCTGCTGCTGGGAGGGAGCCTGGTGGGGGAGAGTCAAGACAGGAGCACAGACGTGAGACACATTCAGATAAATAAATATGGCCGCTGCTTAGGTGGTTGGAGCATATTCATGGTGCACGTACTTTGAATTATAGTTATATTACTAAATAACTTCCAGAATGTGATCAAACATTTGTCTTTGGAGAGAGTGAAATACCAACATAAGGGCTAAATAAACAGCTAATGGTGGATCTGAATTTCCTCGAATAAAAACTTCAGCCAATCAGGACACGTTCTGTCATTACTGAGGTGGTTCCTTTGCTTGGTGCAGCTGGAGGAGAACAACTGTGCTGTCTGACTGCAGCTGTCTTGATCCTGCAATGTTTTAAGGTCATGTGACATGATGACATTATGCAGCCCCACAGAGAGTCAGTAAAAATGTTGAACTATCATGCATAGTGTTAAGTCAGTGCTGCATAAAGGCTAACACACCCAATGATACATATATAGAAAAGACTATAGGACAGAGAGTACCACAGCCTCAAAGCTTCATGGGAAGATGGTGTTTAGTTAAACAGTGTCCCAGCGCTTTTGTACCTGAGGGCTTGTCATCTCATAGTCTGAATGTGTAACAGCAGAGTTGTAGTAGCGGTTACTGTAGCGGTAGTTGCGGTTGTCATTGGAAGAGCCACTGGAGCCACCTGGAAATAAAAGAGACTATCATTAATAATAGTCCTGAAATCCCTGATTTGCTAAACCAGGCTAGATTCTCAGCACTGATTTTCTGGCCAGCGGGTCAGCAGAAAGAAGCCACATTCCTCAGACCCCATCTTCACCTCCAGCTAATTCACTGGAGATCATGGCTGTCACTGACACCTGAATGAAAGGTGTCCTCGGCCTTTCCTTATTCCTTATGTATTTTCATTTAGTGAGAAAGCTTATATAAAGGATGATAGAGTTTAGAGTGTGTGTATTTTACCGGAGCTAGAAACAGAGCTAGTAGTGGAGGTTGAATGGGAGTGGTCCATGGCAGGAGAAGTGGATGTTGATGAACTGGTGTTGGTTCCTTCATCTGTAGTCTTCTTGAAGAAATTGTGCTGCAGGGCGTAGAATGGCGTGATACGGCTTTTAGGGTCATAGTCCAACATACGCAGGATCAGGTCTGGGAGAAGAGAAACATGATCATGATGATGATGATATTTTGTGGCATGCACACAATTCTACCCCGCCACCACCGCCATGCCTCTGTGTGTAAAAACCACGTCTGTGGTGCGAGGCACCTGATTTGACTATTTCCTAAGTTATCGACAATTGTTGATTGTGCGTCATTCAAACTTTGAACCAAATGCTTCGTAAGAAGTTGTGTGTCTCTGAACATATTACAAAATATCTCACAATAGCTACTCCTACTGTCATTCACAGTGCAACAATTTGACTTTCTGAAATCAATCCTAATGGGGTGTAGCTTCTTCCTTCTTTGCTCCCTTGCATCCTTCTACCTTTATATCTACACTATCTAGCTCACACAGGCCTGTGTTTGGACAGATTATTTGTTCTTCATACAGAAAATGGTACATATCCAGCTGCGTTAAATACTGCAATATTATCATGTGCATGGAGTAGAAGTCCTGATTTTTAGGGGAGAGTTTCATTCATATATATTTCACTATTGGCTGTATTTCTGGGAAACATAAATATCATCCAATAATGTTTAGTCAACCAATTCCTTGTTCGCTGCTGCAGATCCACAAAAAGGTTGCTTACCTTTAAACTTCAGGTAGTCACAGGGGGCGTGTCCTGGCTCCCCTGCCCTCCTGCCCCCTGGGCCCCCAGTCTCCACACCTAAAATCTCATGGAGACGGCGGGTGGCTGGCGGCTTATACTCCTGGAAACCACACAAATATTTCAGTTAAGTCAAAAATGAAATCACAATCCTCCATTCAGAATCCCCCATAGAGAGAAAAAGGTAGCAGGGATGCATGGCGTATGGATGCACAGCCATCTGCAAAAGTGTTAATACCATATGTACAGTTTTTGTTCAACATACTGTTGAGTAGGGATGCGCAATTAAGAAAATCGAATGATTCCTTTCGATCCTGATTCTTGGGCTGAGGATTTGATTCTACATCAATACATGCCAAAAAATCACTCTGAATCACATCAGAAACAGCTAACTACTACTCAATGCGTAGGTATAATGTGAGTTTATAGTGTATCACTGGCTGGAAGGTTTAAGTTTTTAAGCAAAAACAGAAGCTGGTCACATTTGTGAACTGAATTAGGAGTCTTAATGATGGAATAGCTTAGTCTATAGCATTGGTGTGCGAAAATACGTAACATTTTGTAAACCGATTTTTTTTAGACAAAAAATATGGATTACGATATTGGAATGTATGAATCGACTTTGAATCAGTAAAAATAGAATCGACTTCTTAGACACCAATTCCATAGCCACCACAAATATAAAGGAGGCAAATGAAAATCCATAACCCATGTACCAAAAACCAGCCAACTTGGTTTTAGAGAGTTATTCTTCCTTCAGTAGAAAACAGCTCTCAATTCGAACTGTGGGATCCAAGTCTTTCATAAAGGTTATCTCATACTCAAAAAAACTGTGCAGGTTTTGGAAATGTGGAAACTGAGATCAAAATACCTTCTTGATGTCCTTGTTCTTCTTCACTGTCCACAGACCATCCGAGAGCTTGTCAAAATACTTCCTGGCTTTAGGAGCTGCATCTAACATGTGGCTGGGTGGGACCCCAAGAACTTCCACAATCTTATTCATCTGGTCAACCTTCACAGACAGAGACACACATTTAGTCTCTGTATTGTGAACATACAGTGCACAAGGATTAAGGGAGCAGCATATCACAAACACTGCAGCACACACATATGCTCACTCGGATAGCTGGAATGACATTGAATACACATGTATAAATTAGTAACAAGTAAAATACTATATATTGTTTAAAAATCAAAACAGAACTATTAATGTCTAATATATCTCCACTACAGATGGAGAGGTAGTTCATGAGCCTTTGGTCATGAGAAAACATACAACCCAGCTCACGACTTCCTGCAAAGTTACAGAATCAAAAAATGTTGAATCAAATGTCTACATAATACTGAATATTCACCCTGCCCTACTAATGTTTTTTGGTTGTGTCACTTTTACCTCATTTGAGCCACTGAACAGAGGCTCTCCTGTGTGCATCTCCACCAGGATGCATCCCAGAGACCACATGTCGATGGCCAGGTCGTATGGCATTCCCAACAGAACCTCAGGAGAGCGGTAGAATCTGCTCTGGATGTACTGATAGATCTGAGTGGAGGACAGGAAAGGAGCAGGGAGGAGTTTAGAAACTCAGCACTTAATTGAGAAACGCTATAAAGATTGGCTAAATCTGATCCTGAAGTGAGCAAATGTGTCTCATTGTTGCTTAACACATAATTACAAGAATACTCAACATCAGTATAGTTGCCCATTACATTTCTTTTGATTTACTAGAGAAGATGTCCTCAGATTACACCTAGAAGATCTGGGTATCTTCAACCCCAACGTGGTCCTGATTTCGGCAAAGTGTGTGTCATGATGCACATTTACAGGCTGTATTAAGATAAAGTGACAATAATAATGTGTCACTGTGCTGCCTGTGTCAGATACTATCCCCTGTTCCTCATTACCCATAGTTCCTAGAGAAGCATATGGGTAAAGAGTGGGTGATTACACCACAAATTAATGTTCCAATCCTAGCTTTGACGTATACTAATACCAGTGACCAACTGGTGATTGACTTCTACGATATGATGGTTTGTTTGTGTGAATATGCTCACCCTCTGTCCGAGCTGGCAGGAGGATCCAAAATCGACTATCTTAATGGCAGACCTCTTGGGGTTACACAGCAGGATGTTCTCTGGTTTCAGGTCGCAGTGGATGATTGACAGCTCCGGAGTGGCCAGGAATAATAATGCTGTGCACAAACAACACATTATTCTTATGTTTATCATCAGGAACACCTTCTAGATTGCTGACAGCAGTAAATTATGCCTTTGGCCTGGATTGATGAATCAAAAAGATACAAATAAACTATCCTCCTTTAAGATTATGTATATATTAAATGTTTATGTTGGTGGCAGCTACATAACATGTTTTCAATACTTAATGGGAAAAGGCCACAGTAAAACGTACTCAGACTCCCCTCTCAGTCAATACAAAATTCTATCCTTTGTTTTACTAAGTTGCATCTGTTTTCATGAAGTATTACAACTGTAGTTTTTCTTTTTGCCACTTGGGGTATAGGACTCCACAACAAGCTGAAATCATCATATTTTTGTTTTCATGTTCCCACCTGTACAGAGCTGCTGTGCAAATTTTCTGGTGAGGTTAAGGGAAACTCCTCTGAAGTTGGTGTTCCTCAGCAGATCGTATAGGTTGTAGCTCAGCAACTCAAACACCAAACAGAGATGGTTCCTAAACATAAAGTGACGCTTCAGGTGGACTGCACACAGACAGATAAGAGAGACAAGGAGAAAGGTTAATAGACAGAACTGCACAACAATAAAACACTTTCCTCTCAATTTGTTTTTATAATCCGGGTTTTTAGATGCTTTTTACATTTCATACACTTCTAGAATTAATTTATATTTGGAGTTACCATCCTAAAAAAAACACTGTTACTGACTAAATCCTGTCATTTATCAGGATCATGGTATTTATAGACAAAGGATAAGTTAAAACTAAACTTAAACTACATTTCTTATATTTTTTCAAAACAAAAGCAACATTATACATACTCATGTTTCGGGAGCTTTAAGTAGAACTCTCACAGTCTTGAGTGAATAAAGGCTCAGTAGTCAATCATTGATTGAGGTATTTAAATACTAACAGAACCATCTTCATGGCTACAGAACAAATTACATGATTGATGAACGTAGGTATAGCAGAAAACCCTTGAGGTCAAGGGTAAGAGCTAAGATTATTTTTGCTCAAATGTCTTTTCAACTTTAAGGGTCAATTTGACTTGCCTTTATAGGCTGCCTATTGTTGAGTGATCAATTGACCTGGTATAATATCAGAGATCTAACATCCTACACCACTCCTACACAGAAGGCCTTCATTGAGTGCCATGTCCATCAGTATTCACACAGGAGGTTATCAAGCATAGCACTGAGTGGTAAGTAATTTACGTTTTGGAAGGACACACCATAATTTGCTATGTTTGTAACAGTTATGTCTGTAAAATATAGGAAAAATGGCAACCCTTCGTGGGCACTTTTTAACACGGACCACATTCAAAATAAACATGTTTTTTTTCTCCCCTTCAGATTTAGGTGATAAAATGTCTATCTATAGGATTTCATAAAGAGGAGAAAATTAGGAAATCGTATAATTGATACCATGTCATCATGGTATCAATTATACTATGTCAGGGTCATGTGGATTTACACATTTGTAGAGACAAAGTAAATCTATGACCCAAGAACTTACAACACTTTGCGGATGTTTCATGCCCTGCCGCTGAAGTGTGGCCTGAGATCAATGAGCCTCCTGAGAGACCCACTCGAGATCCTTCTAGGTGTAAATGCAGTTTGTTGATTTTTTTTTTTTTTTTTTTAAACAGAGCTACGTCTGAGGGTGACCGTGTGCTGTATTTGACCCCTGCACTTTGTGTATGAGTGTTGATACACAAAGTAAGTGTGATCTTACCTATGTAATATTTCATCTCAGTGTCATGCTTGTTCATGAGCTCCAGAAGGCGTAGTTCAATCTGTGCCTGGTTTAGAAATGCCTTTTTGTTCTTAATGATCTTTATGGCAACCCACTCTTGCTCATGGTGGTCGTAGGCCTTCACCACCTGTAGGTAGACATCGTCAGACTTTGTCATCACATGTTACGATACAAACATCTGCTGCCACATAAATGCACTGCACAAAATGCAGGACTGTTCCCATTCCTCTGTCCAGCTCACCTGTCCGAAGGAACCCTTCCCGATCAGCGAGTCTATCTCATAGCGGTCCAGCCACTTCTCTCCATTTTTCACAATATAGTCATAGTTGTCGTCATCATAACCATCGTTGTAGACTTTTCTCTCCTTCTTGGTGCTGCTGTCCTCTGGAGGGACCTGCTGGGCCCGCCGCTTCTTCTTAGTATAGTACACCTGTAGTTCAAAATAGAGATTACATTTCTCGCAAAAGAATAATAAAATAATAACTAAGTTAATTATCACTTATTTATTATTTTGTTCTATGTTCTTCCATCCCACTTCTAAAAACCCCCGTGTTGGGAGTGCGCTCAAAAACACTTAAAAAACGAATGCCCCTTATGCTTCCACGTAGGGGCATCAAACATCACACATGATGCAGACATTAGACATCGATAACATGGAAGAGAAAAGTCACAGGGATGTGTTTGGTGTGTGTTTGAGTGTGATATAGCCTGTCTCTTGTGCCATACCTCATTGATGTGCTTGTAAGTTTTGATGAGGTCAACGGAGAGTTTCCTCAGTGGGGCGCTGGCAGGGTCTCTGAAACTAGGGGGGATCCTCCGCTGGAGTATGGTCATATCAGACAGCACCTACACACAAGAGCAACATTTACACTGTAATTACAATCAATCATGTTCCACGTCCTTAAACACAGAAAATTAAAATATGACACACAGCATTATACAGCATAAATACTACGGCACACATTGTGAAACCGAATAAATAACCTGTATGGGAATCTGTCATTTGTGTCATTTAAAACAAGAAATAATAACTGAAGAAGGAATATTTTACTATCCCTTATATGTTTACATAGAAATTGTTGTGATTATTTATTTAATGATTGGGCTATTTGGATCATTAATTTACGTATATCAAATCTCGCCGTCTGCTAGCTGTGCCGCATCTCTTGGAGGTTCACACTAAAAGATGTGGAGGTTCCTTTAAATATCCAGTCTGTCCAGGGACACAGTGAAGACGCTGATTTGTGTTGTCACCTGTTGGCAGCTGATGGCCAACTTCACTGAGCAGACACAAACACTAATATACCCTTACACTCATTGAGTGAGGTTGCACTGCCTCTGAGGCAGTAGATACAGGGCAAACACAAACAGGAGGCCGTGTGTGGTACACAGAAGAGGTAACAAGATGCAGTTGGAGTCAACAGCTATTCTTGACTCAACGAAGAGAACTAGTATCAAGTATTGCATTTCCCAGACCACGTTTCTCTGATCTCTGACCCATGTGTGGCAGGCCCACCTCAGGTGTGTGTTCATGCTTTACCTGCTGCTGCTCGGCCATGGAGTGGATGGAGCTGAAGGTGGGGTGTGTATGTGTGTGCTGGCTGGTCATGGCTGGCTCAGCGAGGGAGAAGCCCTGGGCAGTGGAGGAGGAGGAGGAGGAGGAGGAGGAGGAGGAGGTGGGCGGACATCCTGAGCTGCTTACACCTGAGAACAGAGAGAGTGAGATGATCTGAGAGGGAATCTCGCACATTCAAGAACAGTACCAAGACAGCAAAAAGTCACAACTTCAAACAAACATTTCGACATCCCTCTCCGTGCACCAGTGGGTTTTCAGATTGGCAACGTTTGTGCAATTTACATGAAGAAAAAAAACAAACTATTACACAACCGTCACTACTTTTATTAGTAAATTGCTTATTTCCAGTCAGGTCTCAACCGATGCTTGTCTTTTCATGATGACACAAATGTTACAGTCCAAAGACATGCACATTGGCGTCAGGTTAATTGGAGATTCTGATTTGCCCTGCCCTGTGTACCCTGCCTCTTGCCCAGCGTGTGCTCAAATGATAAACCGTTATAGATGATGAACATCTTAATTGTCTCCTCTGATGGATATTTGTCTGAGTTATACACACATCAATTACATTCGCCAATCAGCAAATTAATGTTAAAACACCCCTGAAAGGTCTTCCAGTGCTCATGTACAGATTAAATAGAAGCCCAGCAGGTTAAAATGGAGGATATGTTCTCCTGCTAAATAACCAGGTGGTTGGACACCACAATTCTGATCCCAATGATGAGTATCCCATTATCGCCACTTTGAACTGAGTTCAGATATCTAACAATTTACTTTCAAGAATAATATTGAAGTCTCTTTTGCTTGTGAAAGAGAGAAGAAATATGTTTTGCTGTGGTCAAACATGAAATATCTGCACTAAATGGGTGATTGATAACAGCCAATCAGAAAGCTCTCTACAAACGACTGCTTCTTAGATCAGCTTGCTCAATCAGCTGCTACTATGGGCCAACAATGGGATGACCAAACCATGCTGGACACACTCCAGCAGTGTTAGAGTTGGTCGTCGGCACAAGAACCTGATGATGACCATTGGGTTTATGTATGTATATGTCAGTCTCATCATAGAGTTACAAAACCAGAGATCACACAGTATAATCATAAGCAATCAGTGTGCAGTATTGGTTGGCCTTTCAGCTCTGTAAAAACAAAAAAAAACATGCACTCACTGTCAAATAGCCTTTGTAATAAACAAATTATACAGTTTATATGTTATTTGTAACATTTAAAGTGTGATCTGAACTCATCATTGAGACTAACCTAGTGTACGCTAGACAAAGTATGAAAAGCCCCCACCAAACGGCACCCATAGCTATGAGAAGTCCAAGTGCAAAACAGAAACTTCTCTGTTCACAAGCCGCATTTACTGTTGTGAACCAGGCTTCAAAAATAGAGTTCTCAGAAAAGTTAGACCAAAGAATTGTTGACTTGCATATAGCCAGAGAAGGTCAAAGAGTAAGTTCTCCATAGAAGTGTTTATCCAGCTATGATGACAAAGCACAATGAAGATACCGAAGATGATGCAGGCTGGTGATGCAGCAGGACAATGAGCCCAAACCCCAAAGTAAATGTATAACTGAATGTCTTCAGGCCAAGAAAAATAAATATGAATGCAAATTTGGAAGAAGAAAGGTCGAAAACTCCAAAACTGGCAAAGGACTAACGGTACATACATGAGTTTGCATTTCCAGTGTAAGAGCTTGATTTGTGGACTAAATGATCTCCTGATCAGGCCAGTGTCCAGAGGGAAACAAACGAGCCTCCAAACATCACTCTTGTACAGAAATCCGTATGAATATGCTCAGCATGTATAAGCAAATGAATCATCGTTGACATCTGTATCACTCGCTTTTGAACGACGGCAATGCTCTAGTTTTAGTCAAGAATGAGCTTTTCTTAACACAAGAGACACAGTTAATAAAAGAAAGCTGTAGCATGAAGACAGACATGCCAGGTACTGTGCTGCACATAACAAAACAACATTTATTGTCCTACCCTTTAGTGAATGTTATGGTTGATGTCAACAGAACATCAACACGCTGAGAAAAGAAATTAGATCAGCTAATGTGAAATAGGTGACACATTTCACCAACCAGCCCAGTGTGAAAAATGAAGTTGGAGGAGAGCACAAAACATTGAAACTTCTCAATTAAATTGAGAAGAAAAAGTACAATATCTACTTCAAACCACAGCGATGCGGGTATAAGTTCCTGAAGAACCGAGATCTGACCATGACCAGGCATTTAAAAAAAAGCAGTTTTCATCACTTGCATGATCCCAAACGATGAGCTACTTGGTTTAGTGTTAGACACATCTTGGTTGAGGAGTCAGGCGTAGACTAGTCCCCGCCAACAAGGCTGCTTCTGTTCAGGACGGGCCAACCAAAGCAGACTATAGTAGGCCTTTGGGAAAAGGCCATTAGATGGACAACCTTAGATTTAAATATGGAGGGAAAGCCAGTTTATAACGCAGATCTCCTGCCCTCTGTAACAGTCAAAGTACGAGAGATTTCAGTGGTACAAAATTAGATCTATCCTTATGCCACTTAAACATAATTCAGGGCAGAGACTCTCAGTGAAGAGGTAAGAATAGCTCTTGTAATTATAGGTGCCTCACCACTGTTATCTTCCATACATGGTGTAGACAGTTCTATTCGGTCCTCCACATCTTTTTCCAAATGGCTCCCCGAGATTCTAAACGGAGCTCTGTGGCTAAATGAGGCTTTGTCTGGGAACAGCCGTGAACCCCTGTGTTGTGCTGCATGTTTGCACTTTGCTCTGCTGTGCGTTCAGGTAGGGAAAATAATCCAATCACTGTCATCGGGTCTGTTGTGGCGCTCTGGGTCCTGGCCTGCTTACAGACATGACACCGCTGGAGAAGGGAGAATATCTGCCTAGTACTGAGAAATCTGCACCGTCTCTTTAAGAGACAGAGAGGCACTCACAGCACTTCCTCAATCTGGCATCCCCCTCCTTGCGCTGCCATTGGTCGAGGCCCCCTCTTTCTCTGTCAGCTGATTCGCTGTTGGTATCTAAGGGCTGGCTGGCCAGCACTCTATAAATAAACCCAGTGCTGTCTCAGCAACCAGCCTACAATACTCATTAGCTACTTCTCTCTCTCCTCTTCCACCTCACTCCTGCGATGCAAGTAGCTTCCAATAGCAGGCCTGGCTCTCAGCAGCAGTCTGACATACTCTCCCCTAGCAACCCAACCCACCCTACCAGCCGTGCTCTCCTCCCCCTCTCCTTCATCATCTTTCCTGCTTTCTCAAAAACCTCTCTACATCTAAATCGGCTTCTGTTTATCTATCAATAATTCATCCATCCATCCATTCCTCAATCTCATCTTCTCCTTCCCGACTTGCCTCAGAGGACTGCTTAATAGGTCTTAGTGACAAGTGTCTTTTGCTTAACCCTGACGACTGTTTGATCTCTCCATCAGCGTTGTGTTGTTTCATAATGACGTAACAATATTTAGGGCAACATTGGGGAATCACTCCAGGAAGCACAGCAACCAACTAACAGTACTGTCAGAAACTGACACTTCCTGCTCACAATAGGCTCTTAGACAATGAAGTAATAGTGAGACAACAGTTGTGCGAAGTGACCTCTTAATGATCTGTATATATTACAACTGAAATCAAGATCACTTAGCCAGGGTCAAGTCCAAAAAGTTTCGAGAATGAGGCCAAGAAAACAAGACGGTGTTACCCAAGAGGATTGTTGTGACTTTATCACACGAGAACATCTCAGTGAAAAGTAAATGACCAAAAAAGTTCAACCAAGGACAAAATATGCAAATTGTAATATTTGTGATGTCATTGTGCCATATAGGCATCCTAGTTTCAGCATGTTTCTGCCCCTCCTCTGTCAGCTTCTCTGTTCGTCGCGGTGCTCACATATACAAACATTTGAAAAAAGAAAAATCCATATTTAGCTGTTATCACTTGTGTCAGAGAAAATTACAAAAGTGGCTGGGTGGCCACATAAAGTTCAAACACTGGCTGACCATTCCGTTGTGATCCAGACAGAAAACAACATGCATCAACAATAGATGGAAACTTAACTGGAGTATCACTGCTTTTAACCCAATAAACAAATATTTTAAAGATCCACTCCAGAAATATTCTAAATATATGGATCTAATGCTAACTCAGGCTTAACGTCCAACCCACAAACACAGCAGGCCCAGTTAAACTGTTAACTTGATAACTAGCTCATTCAGGAACAAAACCAAATGCAGTATTTCCAAGGATATGTTGAACAGATTACAACACTGTGTTTGTGTGTGTGCGTTTGCAAATGACAGGGAGTCTGTTATTTAAAATCAACAGACACAGCACACACAGCAGAAACATCAGACCAGCTTAAAACACGAGCCAATCTGATATAACCCCGAAGTGTTTGATTAGATATAAAATATGTTCGACACATACAAAATGATTTTGCCTTTAATCATTAATTGTTGAAACCAAATGAATGATTAAATATGGTTATTGCCACTTAGTTTTAAGAAACCAGAATATGCTGCCTGGAGTACGCCTTGAGACACTACTGCACACTTTTGCATATACAGAGGTATGAATAACCTAGTTACTAATGTTCCATGTATACACACACTTAATCTTGACACTAACTTCAATGTTTTTAAAATGTATATAAGCCTACAGTCAGACGGCGCTCTCAAATAAGTAATAAATATGTAGTTATAAACAACTTTTAACTAGTAAATATTTAACACAGCAACAAACACATCAGCAAAGACAGCAGCACCTGATTCAATGCCATGTTCAACAAATACAACCTTAGAATAATAAAATAAGACACAAATGAGTAGGATCTCCACCACTGTCCCAAACTGAATACTGTACTATGATGTCAACAACTGACAGGGGTGTGGTTAAATGTGTCTTTGACATGTGTGTTGCCCCCAGGATGAACTATAATAAAAAAAAAAAATTTAATCCTCTGACTTGTTTGATGCTCAAATGAAATTTGCCATTTGTTCCATTGTTCTGTTATTTCCACTCCTGGTAGCAACCGTTCTCTGATGCATGCTGACCAATTCAGAGAGACCCCCAAAGCAGGACCGCTTAGGAAGTAGTACTGGAAACTGACACAGTGATTTGGTGTGCGTTTACACCTGAATAATTTCGGTAAGGATCCCTTTATGTGATTTTTGCAACCTGCATTTGTTATGTGAGGGTCTTACGATAGAGTAAAATGTCAGTGATCTCAGGTGGACAAACTATGTAATGGATCACCATCTGTTATCATCTTTTGTGGATATCCATAAAGTTCTTAGTAGAAGTGTAGACTAATAAAACAACATTGCACATGCAACATACAACCTCCATTGTATGTGACACCATAGTCCCCAGAGTCCCCATTCATGCCACAGCCACACTGCTATAATGATTCATGTCTTCATGTCAAAACTTCGTAAAATTAAGTGGCCAAATACCTATTGCCCTCCATTAAGTGAATAATAAGACATTGTATTGATTTGATCCACATTTCTCATGAGAACAATATTTGGCCACACATTAAATATGAATTAATAGTTTAATAATGCTATACTGAAATGAAAAGTTGCTTTGCATTTGAATTTGATATTTAAATTGATCATAAGACGCTGAATACACTGGGTTTTGGCCATGAGTCTACCATGTGTATACAATATACACAGAATAAAATGGGTTAATATCACAGATATGCACATATACAGGGATCACCAAACTGCTAAGCCTGCAGTTTGCAACAGATGATGGTTTAAATCAAATCTCAAAATAACAATGATTTTTTTTTTATTATTTAAATTAAAAGGCTCATGTGAGAAAAGTCTGAAACTTAGCAAGGAGTCAAACCACGAAGCTGTACAGCTAATCAATATAATGTTGAAATACAAACTGTTGTACGCAAGAAGCCAGCGTAAAGATGTGAAAAAGGTGTGATGTGGTGACACATTGTAGTTCTTACATGCCTAGTAGCTCAGCTCTTTGCAATGTGTAGGGGCTATGTTTTTTATTGACATTTAATTCACAGTGTGAAGACCAAAAAAGGGGGAGGTGAGACAATCTCTAAAATCTGACATGATTATGGAATTTCTTTATTCTTTTGAGATGAGAAAGTGGTTTTATGCTTACGACTTAAAGTTAGGTGCTAGTAAAGATTAAATATATTGTAAATATTGTTTAAAACTAGGCAGACGTGACCCAGAGAAAGTATTCGATCGGGGGTGTTGATAGAGAATAAACTTTTTATACAACAGAAAAGTTAACAAAGTTAACAGTTAACTATTGTCACACAGTGTTCCATACATCCACACAACACCTAAATGTATTCAATTGCATTTCAACAATTGCCTGTGTCCAAGGCTGCATTAAGGCAAGTTGTCAAGGTTGCTGGTGGCTGGTGACTAGTGAAGCACCGCCAAAACATTTCTGCTGTTTGCGAGTTACACAAAACAGACCAATACTGATCATGATCATCTATAAACAAACAAAAACCCCAACCAGTGACAGCTAAAGTAAGAGGTCCACATAAATAACAAAATATCCAATAACGAGTAAAGCATATTGTAATTTTGGTGGAAGGAGGACACACATTAAACAGAGGGAGTATTTAATCACTTGTATAAAAAAGCTATTACACACACACACACACACACACACAAACTCAACACACACGTAAAAATAGAAACCTTTTGCCTCAGATCTGAATTGGCTACAGAGGCGATTCATTCGGGTGAAGTGCATAAGTTAAGATTACATAAGAAAACTGTCAGTAAAGAGCTGAAAGGTGCAGACTGGTTCATATTAGTGTCAGTCTCATTAAAAAGTTAAATATCCCGAGTCCAGTCACCCTTTTTTCCAAACAGCACCCAATGGGACAAAAAACGTTTTTTATCTGGTCCTTCCTGGACAAACAACTTCCAGCATGTACTTGAATGAAACCAAACCACTGTCCTCCTTGAACCTGGCTACTAAGGGTGGAGGAGTGCATCGATATGAGATTGAGAAGACGTAAAACACTACAATTATGATGCTAGTCCAACCTGTAAGTACCAAAGACCAGTCCATTCTACAGAAAATGCAGAATGTTCCCAGTTTGACTTAACAGTCCCTTCTCTCACAAATATAATGTATTATGTGTTATTATTATTTAGAGGGGTAGACGAGCTAAGGTCAGCCTAACAGCAAATAATGGGCTACTGCATAGGTAGGGTAAGGTGAACAAGAAAGCCACAAAATGTCAGGGCTTCAATGTATTTCCCAGATTGATGTTAAAACTGAGTCTGAACGTGAGAGATCACTCTCTGGGACTATGGGAAATTCACAGTCAGGCAGGCCCAAACAGTAGCCACCATAAAACCCACCAACATGTATTGCTGCTACAACATGCATTCCGATATGCCTTATTATGAAAACGGCAGAAATCACAACAACAAATTCACACAGCCTGCATTTTCAGCTTATGTGTGGTCTCAATACCTATATATTTTCTGGACATTTTAAGCCTTGTCCTTATGACATTTCCCACCGTGTCCCAACGACATATATATTTTATCCAATGCAATGTGTGAAATAGAAAACCCCAGTCTCACCAACTGAATACCCTTTATCTACTGTTCACATTTGCACATTTATTTTTTTAGGAGCACCAACCAAATACTAGTAGTCTATTCCAACATTCCTGCAGTAGATCTTCCTTCATGAAGGGTCTAATTTCAAGTCTGTTTTAGATCAGGGGTTGGGAACCTTTTTCCTATCGAGGGGCATTTTGAGCTTCCGAAAATCCTGCAAAGGCCTAAATGATTTTAATCCAGAAAATCTTTAATCCATTTTAAGACGCAGCCCATTTACCTTTCTTTCATGCTATTCAAATAAAAAAGCAGCTTTGTCCTGAAAAGCAGGACATTCTGCATCAACCTTGTTTTCCTTTATAGTTACCATTTTCGTGAAATATAACCAGAGTGCACGTAACTGGTGCTGGTAAGCATTAGCAGCAAAATGTCTGTTATGCGTTACGTCACTTTTGTCACTCAGCGCTTTTGCGTACTGATAGCTACACGGGACCAACGCAGCCGCCTCCCCCCATCAACACACACGGGAGCAAAGCATCCGCCTCCCACTGTCAACACACACCGGGGCATTGCACCCCCCCCCCACACACACGCGCACAAACACACACACTGGAGAATAGCGTCGCACCCTTTTTTAGCCCTTACGCCGCAGTCCACACACAAGTTAGTTCCACTACTAAGTAATACTTGCATCATAGTACAACTGAAACTCCCAAAAAATAAATCACTGCAGGGATCGCAGTTAGAGCTTGAAAACAATATTAACCGCTTTGCAAAAGAAGTCACAATTCATGCTTGCTCAAGATTCTCAAACAATGAATTTAATCCAAACACATTAATAGTTCAATGTTTAGGTGAAACTTATAAATGAAAGCAAGGCTTCAAGTTAGGCGTGCCAATCTTTTCATAAAATCAAGCTTAATATGTACTGTGTCAGACTTGTGGAAGCTTAGTTAAGTTGTGAACTAGTTTCTTCTGAGTCCCTGCCATGAACAGCATACACAGCGAAAGAACCTCAGAGGTCAACGGACAAGGATGTTGTGACTGACAGAGCCAGCAGTAGCAGACCACTTGCTGCCACTAATAAAAGTTGTTTTGGAAATTCTCAACATTTTAAATTGCAAGTTTGTTTTGTTTCTGACAAATTCATCCTTTATATATTCTGTGATATCAAGCACAAGTACTGTAGATGAACCATTAAACGCAGACCCATGCTGTCAATAGGATACCATACTGACACCGCACACACGCACGCAAGCAATTGGATTCTCGAATAACTGTAGGCTTACACACAATTGTGGCCATGATAGGAGGTATAGAAGAAAATAGTTTACATTGTTCTTATCAGGTGTTTTGTGTGTGTGTTTGCGTGCGCGTGTGTGTACTGACTCTTGTTCTTGCGAAGCAGGGCAGAGGCGATCCAGGGTTCAGTTTGGACCATCCTGCAAGGGGGCACCGTCTTGTCCTCCACGGATGATGATGTGATCACCATGGAAATGCTTGGCAATTGTTCAATCCAGCGAGGAAATACTGTCAAAACACTCTGACAGGTGGGCAGGGCTTGTGAGGGGTCAGGTAACTGTCATCAGGCTTGTTTTCAATCCCAGAGTTCACTTCAACAGTTTACATCCAACTAAATCAATGAATCTTGAAATGGTGGGAAACCAACCAACCAACCAATCAAAAGGCACCGTCTTGTCTGGCTTAAATCTTTTGTAAGATTTTTTGTGACTGTGGTTTCTAAGGCAACCAACTGGCGTACAGGCAGCTTGTCTCTCTGAAGTAAAAATATAAAGGATGCAATCTCTTTCTTCTGTGGAGTTACACTAAAGATATAATCTCTCATTCTACATATATATTTCGTTTCTCTGTGGGTATGGGAAGTGAGAGGAAATAAAATATTTGGTTGGTCAGGTTAGCTTTTAGTTATGTCGGTTTCGGGAGTTTCATGCATTCTTCCTGTGTGCTGGAGGTTTGTGCTGCTCCAGATCGCTGGTGACAAATGTTTAGGTAGTCAAAGGTGGGTCTGTCTTCTATTCCAGTATGTTAAAAAGTGGCTACTGAGTTTGACCTTAACGTCTACAGGGTAAAGGCAATGGCTCTACTTGCTTATTATATGTTCACTTAGTCCAAGGCAGGTTTAACCCAATGTACACAGTTGGTAGTCCTTCAGACATCTTTTCAGCAATATTTAGAACAGTTTATGTGTCCAGGGAAGCCTTATCTGACTGTACAGCTATTTTCCCCACATTACCAAAGGTCCAAGGTCAGTATGGTTCCAACAGATCTCCTACTATTCAGCACAAAAAGTTCATCCAACTTTTGTTTTTCTTCCAGGCTACATGTAAAGCATATTAACTAGCTGCGAGTCAACTCTGCGCTAACCAGGCTCACCCAGCATACTGGCAGGTGGGCTGAGCAAGGTGGTGTGACAGAAGGGTTGAAAGAGAAGGAGGTGGAGGGGAATTGGGTTTCCAGCTGCCTGCTTTTACCCCATCCCTTACACTAAAAATAGCTCCAATTACTGGTGCTTTGTGGGGGGTGGGGGACTGGTCACTAGACAGAGTGGAGCAGTGTAAAGTGATGTTATCACTCAGATTAATCCAGTGACACAAACGGCCCAGCGCCGGCAATGTCACAGAGCCTAAACAGTCAGTCACTCGGCTCCCCTTGACCCACCTTCCAGGGTCAGAAGGTGGCCGGCCCCCACCAGGGCGAAAAGGGGCCCCTTGAAAAAAAACCCAGTCAATAATGTAATCCACATACACGTACAATTAGTTTCTTGGACAGCCTGTAGTTGTACAAACACGTGAAAACAAACCCTTGCCCAGCAACGGGTGGATTTCACAAAGGCGTGTAGTTCCAGACACAGTTCCTTTGAGGGGACATCCACACTCACAGACCAACGGGATTGTCTGCCGGGACAAAGTGACGTACCATTAGAAGCAGGGACACTGCGCCTCACTTACACGCCTCTGGGCCTCACGGGAAACCGCCAGGGAAGCTATCGGGTTTAGAAAGTTTAGATCCAGGATCTGGGGTCAGAAGCCAAATGTTTCCTCGCGTTGAAGAGGCAGACATGACAAGCAGCTGACGGCCTGCATTCACGGGCTACTTCCACACTCCAATACTGTTTACAGAACAGCTCGATCCAGGCTGGAGTCCGCCAGCCTCTGAGGTAATCACACCAAAGTAAAAGCACAAACAACGTCTAAACTGCCAGCGAAAACTCAAAACGCGTCTCAAAGCAAAGTGAACAACAGAAACCACATCCAGCGGAGTTCCTGAGCTTGCTGTCAGACGCCTGTGTTCGCCTCCCGACGCGCCTGTTCTTCCGCCCGCTTCCGCTCTCGCCGCCTAATGTCCTCCTCTGCCTTTCCTCATCCGAACTGGGGGAGACGTTTTATTCCTCCAAAATGGAAACCTTCGCCGGGACAACTTCGACTCATGCTTCTCGCCCGTTTCTCTTTCCGTGATTCTCCGTTATACGGAATCTGTGCTGCTCTCCTACGCGGCTCCCCCACCCTGCGATAGGGACCATACCACATGCCTGTGGCAGGGGTCGGCTGCACTGTCTGGCGCACACTCACATTTTACCGGGCGAAGCCCCGACAAACACGTACAGAACAAAAGAATGACACGAGCAACATATCACAAGTAATTTCACACAATGCAGCACTCAGAGGCCGAGAGCTTTTATTCAGGTTTTTTTCAACAAGCCCAGTGAGGTAGTGGGACGGTAACCTTCCCTCTGACCGCAGTAGTCTGTTCCAAACAGACCTCTCCTGTCCTGTCCATTTATAGTAACAGCGGGTTATATATACTGGGACTTTATATACACGCATACATAGACAATCTGTGGAGGATTAACTGAAACACACTTAACACACTTTGATTAATACAGCTCTGACAAAAGACACTTCATTCAACGGCAATTGTAGTTTTGCAAACGTATACGCCTGAAGCTAATAAGACATTTTAAAATACGTGTTTGCTGATGGTTGTGTTGTCACAAAAAGCTCAATGTGCTAGACCCTGTGCAGTGGAGACCCTGGCAGAAATGAGGGGACGATGGTATGAAGGTTTATATTGATACACGCCTTTTAAATGAAAACACGTATCTTCAGATATTGATCAATACCCTATAAACAAAATCGAAATGTAAAAGGAGCAGTTTAGGGTGGATACAGTTCACAGCAGACATGAACGTGGATAATGGCAGGTTTTAGAATTGAAAACTGTCTGTTAGTAAAATACCTACACTAAAAAGGAGATGGCAGCTGGGGGTTCTTAATGCCTCTCTGTGTGTAGCACATATTGGCTCATTTTTGTTTCTCCAGTCTTTGAAAACATTTCAACTTCTCTGTGCTCGGGTGCGTGCACCTTCCACCGCCTCTGTTGCTACCCGACGCCATGGCAGCTGCAAAGCAATTGGTCCGACGAAGGCCGGTCCTGGGCTGTAATTGGCTGGCGGATGGGTCTGTAGGAGGGGCGATCGGCTTAGTTTCCCACTGTCTCTACAATCGGCGCGAGGCAGGAATGACGCGGAAATAGTTTGAAGATGTCAGGTAGAACTGGGAAGAGGGAGGGCGGGGTCGGAGCTACAGCCGTAGAGCGGGGGTGGGGAGGAGGGCCCGCAGCCTCTCTATGCACACGGTCACTGAGTGACTCTGTACAGCTGAGATGTGTGACTTCTCCTCCTCACAAAGCAGCCAAAGCTAAAAGTTGTTACTGTTGCTATCCGGGCATTCCGGCTATATCAGTCACAATGCTGCCCGGGAACAGCTCAGCACACCAACACTGTCATACACCAGCTGACACCCCCTTAAAGGAAAACCCACCCTCAAACATAACTCACACTGCACCGACAAACGGGTTTCATTGGAGGTTTTTTCTTTCTTTCTTTCTTTTTTTTTTCTTTCTTTCATTCCACCTCACTGGCACTATAGTCACTCTCTGGCACTCTTTTTTCACAGATAACCGGCCCAGTTTTTTTTAAAGCAATGGTCTTCGCACTTTGCTTACAGTAAATACCTACAGTACAAAAGCAAATCAATGATAATCCTGTAGTTTTGCACATCATACGGAGTTTTGGGGTTGGACAGGACCAAAGGACACTTTAAACAGTAGTCTCTTCAACAGTTTGATTGCTGCAATTTACAACTTTATGATTTGTTCGTATTGATTGGCATAATGCTGTAAATCAAACTTTATAATGGCATAATACAACTGCAGTAACAATAAATGTAGTCAAAACTCAGTCTCCTTTTGGAAATCTCAATTCTATTATTAGGTGGTGTAATAACTGCATTCTGGATATGTAATGGTCCTTTGACTCCATGTTTACAGGTTTCCTTGTTAGTTTTCTGAAGCTCCAGGCTCCAGAATCCAGTCCAAATCACCACAAACTCATACACTGAAAAACAGTTGACCAGAGAAAGATACAATAAGAGGCGAGGCCTAATAGCAAGCTATAATTATACAGCTTGCATCAAAGTGATCTTTTTCAGAGATGAGTCATGAACAAGCAGGAAGTAATAAGATAGAGAAGAAATGTATGTCACCTTAGTAATTACATTCAGATGCATCACTACAGATGGTCTGCCTCAAAAATGCCTGATGCTCTGCTCAGGGTGACTGAGTCTGTATTGTCCGAGTGGGAGCCAGGACAATGTAAAACATTTTCACAACATTTCACATTTTAGTTATTCTTCCTGTGAGACTGCATCTCTTGGGGCTCCAAACAACCAAACTTGTCATGTGTTCAAATGAACGCAGTGCTGGGTGCAAATGCCACAGTAGTCACTAAACCTCGAGGTCTGTCTTTTCACACCAGATGTAAAACGTAGTAAATTGTATTGAAGGTCATGAAACCAGAAATATATAGTGACACACTGAAGCAAAGGCTTTCAATAAAAGCAATGCTAATGCATTTGCCAGATTTAGTATTAAGTACTAAGAGATAGAAGTATTCAAGTTAAGTTTAGCATGTGTAGAAAACTTTTACGCCATAAGCATTGGTGTTCTTCCTCATTACTATAAAGGGACAGACACCAACACAACAGGAATCATCGAGTAAGTAGTATTCTTACACAATGTAATTTATGGTCAAATGGCAGGGCTTGATATATCAAGTTTACCTTTTAATCTACTGTCAACTCATTCATTTATGTTATGATTAAAACATGCTATTACTATTACTTTTTCATCAAAATAGCACGGGGAATGTACACAGTCTACAACTGCAAACAAAGGACATTATTGGGGAGCATGGTTTAAAGGACACACAAAAACCAATACAAGCTCTCCTAAGCAGCGTGATTTAAAAAAGCAACGCAAAAGGATCCAGAAATTAGTATGTGTGCAATTTACTGTCACCTATGATCATTTGTCCTATTATTTCACCTGCATGAACACTGATTTGGATTTCATGTCAAGTTAATTCTCCCGAATTGGCAGGCATTCCATCAGGTACACAACCAACAGGATGCAGATATACAAAAAGACAAGGAGACAGAGCTCAACTCTACTCTTTGATGGCTTTTACTCACCGATTGTGTGCATGTCTGTTTGCACTGTGGAGAAACATACATGTGAGCCGCATTTCTTATCGTCATCATGCAATTCAAACCCCAGTTATTCCCACTCCATGATTACATACAGAAGAACAGGCGAGAAACTGTGTGTGTACAAACACATGCAATGGCTGACTTACACAAGTTAGTAATAAAGTCATATTATTAACAGTTACCTACCATACGGTAGGCCCTTCTGTACAAATCCTAGACAAAAATAAATCTTTGACCAACAATAAGACAAAACAAGTCAAATCTGCCTTGGTGATACAGTAACATTCATCATTTATATCTAATAGGAGATATTTATATATATATAACGCAGTTGCGTCAATCGGATGTCTTCTAAGCTATTACATAAGTTGACTCCATGTCCTGTACTTCACTCACAAGTTACCAGTGTCCCACCACAGCAGAAGTTACCCTAAATAAACATAAAAAAATATAATATATTAATGAGAAACTTGGATTTAATTATGCCTTGCATTAAAACCGATAAATCTATCTCAGGCAAGATATAGTTGTTATAATAAATCATTGCATATAATAAATAGGAATTGTAACTGTTTTTTGTTACTAATGTTGGCTTTAATTAACCTAAGGCATGTTTAGTTAGTGATTCAACTTGATTGCATTGACAGAGACGCAGCTTCTCAACAGTAACTTAAATAGACGTCCCGTTAATGTCCGTGTGGCTCATTCTATTCTGAAAGGCACTAGTGTTGTCCTATAGGTGAAAATGTGCACAAACGTCGGTGTTTCCCTTCACCAAGTTACCGACTGACTTCCACTAAGTCACGTTCAGCGGTGCTAACGGCCAGACAGCGAGATTACAACGACAGCGCGAGGAGGCAAGCAGACTCAGAGACTCACGTGCCTTGCAGCAAAATTCCACCCGGCAACTATACAGTGTACCATGGCAACAGCTCTGCCATTGGTCCCCGGTGCGTTTTCAAATGACCAATGGGATGGCCTGCCGCGGGTGATGCTTGTTGCTAGGTAAACATGATGCAGAGGAAAGATAGAGGAGCAGAATTACCATGCCGCTACTGCAGGGTGCTTTCAGCAAGGAGTGGAGGAGCACTTCACACTGCGAGATACCCTGCTCCTTCTCAGCACATGGCGGTGCCAGAGAGACAAAAACTAAACGAGGCAGGAATGACACAGGCGAAAAGGAATGAAATATAAGACTGGGTTACAGCCTGTGGGAATGGTTCTGCCAGTGTCCTATTCACACTCGCACACGTACGAACGCACACACACACACACAAGCGCCATTTGCGTACATTAAGGGAGCCTGTTGTGAAAGACTGAGAATGAAAGGATCAAACCACATCACGTTTGAGCCACACTACCAATAAATACATCGAGTCAATAACACCACTGACTCATAAGCTTGAAACAGTTAAACTCAGACAAGCACAAGTATGAATGAATTCATGTAAAGGAAGGAATGGTGTGTTCTTACTTGTTGTTAATCAGTATGGTAGAAGCATACGTCAGCACAAGAGGTTGTGCAGTCAGCCTGCAATACACAGACACACAGTGCACTGTATGGGTGACAGTGCTGCCATGCATGCTCATACAGGGCTCCTCTGTAGTACTGTATGCAGCGCTGATTTATTTACTTTGAAGTCCTTGCTCATCAACTGTTTGCGTCTCCTCATAGTTTAGCGAAGAAAATGATTACGGATTTCCAGTCTTTTCCAGACCACAACTCTTCAATACCCTGTTCCAACTGCCAATGACCTATTTTCGGGGTCCCCCAATTCTCAAGGACCCTTGCAAAGAATATCTGCATTTCAGGTCACACGTGGTACCGCCTGCCTCAGTGTTGGGAAATTGATGTAGGACATGATCTTAATGCAAGATACAAACTGTGGAAAAAAAAAACCCTGCAGATGTCAATACCTTTAAATAAAATCCAAACAAAACGGAACATTTATTACACACATAAATGTGTTGTCAATGATTATTTTAACCCAGAAAGAGCTGCGTTCACATTTTTTGGTATTTGGTATTCATTTTAGGGGATAATTCAAATGTCACAATATCTCCATCACTAACCAAACCCTTAAACTCAAAAAATACTGGCATATCCAAATGACAGCTTCATCCTGACATCCCTGAACAATATAATACTCTGGAAAGTCTACCACAAAGCTATCTCCCAACTTAGAGCGGGCTAAGACAATAACTCAGTCCTTAACCTTCACCTCCTAGATGTTTGAAGACCTGCATCCATACATTGGTGTGGGAAATAATTGTTTTGCTACATGCCAAAGACACTGCACCCAAGCAAGGTGACTGTCGCAAAGTTTGTCCTCGGACTCCAGAGAAGTGAAGCTCATGGGCAGTGGACTTATTGTGTGACGATAGCTCAGCTCATTATCCGACAGAGCACTGTTGGCTGCTGTCTCAAATGCTGCAAACTAGAGCTGTACATGGAAATCATTGTAGGGTGAACATTGCAGACCTGCTGCTGAGTGCTGCAACAGTGGGAGAGTGGCCTGGAGGTTTCCATTCATTATTTGCCAATCATTTGAATGGGTTAAATGGTTAAAATTGCAGTTTGCCAAAGTTAATAGAGGACAAAAATGGCGGAAGAACCTATGGAAAGTTTTTTATATTTGTATAATCCTATCATCAGGATTAGATTTACAGTTAAGGTCTATAAATATCTGCACATTGACACAATTTTGGCTATGTACACCACCACAATGGACTAGAAATGAAACAACCAAGTTGTGTACAGACTTTCAGCTTTAATGTGAGGGTATTTACATCCAAATCAGGTAACCCTTTACCTATTTCTTTATGTGCCTCCCCCTTTTTTAAGGGACCAAAATAACTTACTTGGTCAAACTAACAATCATAAATCCAATTGTCACATTTAATACTAATGATAGCCTGAGGTCTGGAACCCATAGACACCACCAGGCACTGAGTTAGGTCCCTGGTGATGCTCTGCCAGGCCTCTACTGCAACAGTGTTCACTTCCTGCTGTACAATAGGGGAAGCTTATACCAGTGTCGGTGAGACAAATGCACATCCAAAGCACTAGGTAATGTGACTACATTATTGGAGTTACGCCGTTTTTAATGGACATGACAGACACACAGGCACTGTTGCCAGGCAAGACATAGTCAGGTTCATCGTGAGACCCAGAAATAGAGTCCAAGTAAGGACAGGTGGAGGGGTCCCATCCAACAACCCTTTGTGCACACATATACTGATAGAGTAAGGGATTGACAGACCCGAAGAAAGACACAAACTAAAGCCACACAAGCTGAAAGCTTTGACTAGAAGTTGCCTGTCAAGTCTCTCCCAATGGTTTGTTTGTAAAAGGACAGATGGTAGCTGTTTGGATTTAATTCAATATGTGAAACAGAGAGACAGTATGCTTTACTTTTCATAGTATGTTGGGATGTGTGCACATAGTGCTTTTGTCACAGTCTTTTTATTGTTATTATGTTAAGATAATCTGGTTTACATTTAGATTAATGGATTAGATTGACAAAAAACAACTCAAGATCCACCAACTAGCTTTAACAGCTTTTACAGCTGACAATAACTTTCATTGCCTACTACCCAAGTGAATTTCTAAACGCTTTTAGCTTTCAGATTTTCACCTACATTACAGCTGCTTACAGTGTTTAGAGGGGGAGTTTTGCACACTGAATATGGTGCAGAAAGTCCAGCTTCTTTATCACCAGTTAGTCCAATTCAATTCTATTTGTATAACATTGAATACAGACATTATCTCAAGGCACTTTGCCAAGACCTAGCCATTTTATAGAGGAACAGTTCCCACAATGCTCAAACAATTGACAACAATTGAGGAAAAAAAACATTCTCTTAACATGAAGAAACTCAAACAGAATCAGAATCAGGATGGGCAGCAAATTAGGATGGGTGCACCAGTCCCTAATCTGAGGGCATAAAAAGAATGTTGGTTACATTCATGAGTGCAGTTTCTTTGTATGATACTATAGATATGGAACATTTTAGTAGGAATGTGATCTGAAAGACCAGCTAATAGTTTAGATGATGATAACATTGAACCAAACACCGGAAGATCTATACAGTCTAAATATGGATCAGGTGTTACCATTTGTTAAATGGACTCTAATGCACAATATGATTGTAGGAAGTAGGAAGGTTGTGAAGTTGTTACTACTTAATTATAGGAATGACCGGCTGAATAGACGTCTCCATGACCCTGAAATTACTACTAAGGCAACTTTTTACTTTAACAAATTTATCTTTCGCCCTGATAATAATAAGATTGACAATAATACAGAATTTACAATGAATCCATCAAGACTGTGCACCTGCATACCATTAGTTGGCCAATGCATTGACTTGCTGGATCATTTTGCATTGGATCAAGATGTTTCCCTGAAGTCCCCTGTTTTGGCAATCTGATGTAAAGACAGACAGGTACGAACTTAACTGTAACTTGACGGTTGTGTATTTTCACACATGGTTTACAATGGCCTAAGGCTATATCCACATGAATTACTGTAATAAATGATGGATAACATAACACCTCCCATTTGACAAAAAAAGTAAATGACATGTATTGCTTTGTTCTTGTACAGTGGTAGAAGGTGGATGCCTCATCCATCTTTATTTACAGTTCTTGGTTCACACAAATATGCTTTCATTTTTAAAATGAGAAGCTTAATAACTAGGAATAAGGTGAAAAGACAAAAGAACTGATCAATTTTAAAGCTGAAATCTAAAAGTGTTGAATTCTCACTGGGACTGGTTTATGCAAGATCCAAAACTGGATAACATTTTCAGAGATGCTGGTCCTGGAAGACATTTATAGTGCTGCACATAAGTGAACTGCAGAATCCTTTTTCACTTTGCACATTTGCTGATCACCACATGAAGCAGGTGTGAGCGGTGGATCTTGAGACAAATTAAACCATCTGCTAGCAAACCAATTCATTGCCATGTTTTAGTTTGAAAATATACCACATTTTCTACTGTTAAGCCTGCCATCCACACTACTCTGGGTTTCAAGCCACTTAAACGAAAAAGTTTGGAAATGCTGCGGACTCCATTTTAGCATGATAACTCTGGTGCTGTATACAATCCCTTTCCCCATTGCCTTTTCTTGTAAAGTAGTAGTAGTAAAGTAAAGTATTTTCTGCATGTATACAGTCTGCTTCCCGTTTAACCTGACACAATCGTAAACATGCATCAAGTGTACATGAATAGTCATGTGATACACATTTACATACGCGTTAATATGGCCTTGGATTAATTCTGGTACAAAGCTAAAATGGTCATCTGGACGGAGATAGTTTTTAATTTTATACAGCTGTATGGATGCAGCCAGTAAGTAGGACCAGAGTAAGTCCGCAAAGCAGAGGGTCAGCAGTTCGATCTCTACCTCCTTCACTACCGTGTGTGAGCAGTGTATGAATGTGATACAAAAGTGCTGTATATATAAGCACTATGAATGGGTGTGTGTGAATGAGACCTTAAGGTTAGTCAGTTTCTAAAATTCTACTTCTAATATTTTTACCTGCTGTGCAAATGTGTCATCAAACTGTCCATTTCAAGTCAGCAAGAACAACATTGAGTTGCTAAACAATTTTCACTCTGGACAATATCATTGGCTGTAGGTTACTGATTTATACAGACTTTAAAAAAACTAATATATTAAAAAAAATCTGAGAATTTCAAACACATATTTTGAATGTTTTCAGTTGTGCAGCCGCTTGGTGACCCTCTTTGTGGGTTGTGTGTCATGCATCGGCCCTGTGTATGCTGTGATGTCTATTCATCAGGAGTATAATTGGACTGCTGTGATTTGAGTTTGTATATCTCTATTCAAAGGATGACTTCAGGAGTTCTTATTCCCTCCATGATAATGTGAATGTTGTCATAGAGACGGCTGATGTGATTCTGGATCATGGAGCCCTCTTCTGCTCTGTACTGCTCCTTTCGGCAGGCTTGATCTGCTGACCAAACATCACAAGTTATGTGAATATATGTTTGTTTGAGGATAACACAATTAATGGAGTTCTGCTAATCACTTAATTTCCACTAAATTAATATTAATATTAATATTAATAATAATAATATTAATAATAGTAATTATACAGCGCTTTTCTTTTACTCAAAGAGACTTAACAATATACACAGATTAGACAGACAAAGACGATTTACGGACGTAACACATATGTAGATGGGAGGGGAATGGACTAGCAGTAGACATAGGAGAAAATATGGGTTTTCGAGGGGGGATTGGAATATAGAGAGGGCCTCGGATTAACAGATGTCTTCAGGGAGGGGGTTCCAGAGCCTGGGGGCAGCCCTGGAGAAGGCTCTGTTACCTAAACTGCGGAGTTTGGATTTGGGGGTGAATAGAAGACCGGCTGAGGGGGATCTGAGGGAGCGTGGGGGTTGATAGGGGGAGAGGAGGTCGTTGAGATAGGCAGCGGCCATATGGTGAAGGGTTTTGTAGGTGATGACCAGGGTTTGTAGGTGATACGCTGGGGGATGGGAAGCCAATGCAGGTCTTCAAGGACCAGGGTGATGTGGTGCCAATATTTGGTATGGGTGAAGAGACAGGCGGCAGAGTTCTGAACCAGTTGAAGACTTTTGATGGAGGTTGTGCTGATGCCTTAGAGGAGTGAATTGCAATAGTCCAGGCGGGAGGAGATAAAGGCATGGATGAGTTGTGTGGCGATGTTGCGGAGATGGAAGAAGGAGGTTTTAACCACTTGGCGGATGTGGGAGAAGGTGGGGTCGAACATCACACCAAGGTTACGTGCCTGAGGGGAGGGAGAAACTGGAAAATTCCGTCGACTGCGAGTGACAGGATTGTGTATTTGGTGAGGGTGGATTTGGAGCCGTTGAGGAGAAGTTACGTTTTATCGCTGTTGAGAGACTTGTGATTCATCCAGGTTTTTATTGCTGAGAGACAGGAGTCAATCGGAGGAGAGGTTGGTTATTGGGGGATTTGATGCTGAGGTAGAGCTGTGTGTCGTCTGCATAGCAGTGGTAGTCCATGTTGTGTTTGCGGAAGATCTGGCCAAGGGGGAGGATGTAAATGATGAAAAGGAGGGGGCCAAGTACTGAGCCCCGTGGAACGCTGATACCGATATCATTGAGTCTGGTGAGGAGGATGGAATGGCTGACCGTATCGAAGGCTGCACTCAGGTCGAGGAGGATGAGGATGGTGAGGGAACCAGAGTCAGCAGAGGTGAGAATGTCGTTCAGTACTTTGATGAGTGCAGTTTTGGTGCTATAGAGGGGACGTAAACCAGACTGAAGGGGCTCTAAGAGGAGGTGTCGGGCAGGTAGGAGTAATTGATTGGAGACAATGTGCTCCAGGGATTTTGAGAGGAAGGGAAGATAGGAGATTGGGTGGTAGTTGTTGGGTTGATGAGGGGTCCAGACCTGTTTTTTGAGGATTGGGATAACAGCAGGAGTTTTAAAGGCAGAGGGGACAGTTCCATGGGATAGTGAGGAGTTAAAGAGGTTGGTGATGTAGGGGCAGAGGACCGGGAGGCAGGACTTCAGTAAGGGAGTGGGGAGAAGATCAAGGGAACAGGTTGTGGATTTAGAAGAGCTGATGAGCTCGAGCAAGATGGTGAATTGAATGAGTTTAAGGTCAGAGAGGGGAAACAGGCATAGCTGAAGGTCTATAATTGGGAGGTTAAATTAGACATCCATATCCGGTCAGTCTGCCCAGTGGGACAGAAAATAAAAAAGAATAAAGGTTTCAGAGAAGGAAATGGATAAACAACCTTAGATGTGACTTGGATGGAATATTGAAATACCACTGACACTGTATTTTGAGACTAAACATCCATGTTAAAAATCATCCAGAATGCATTTTTGTGTATCCGGTGTATAGAGGACTTCTAAAACAAGCTAAAGAAAATCAGTGATTGTCAGGGTCCTCTGGCTATTGGTGGTCGATAGTGCGCCCCCCTCCTTGGGCCACACACAAAATAGTCTGAATTTCATTCTCCAATCTGATTAGATCTTTGTTACACCAATCAGAGACCCTAGGGGTGATTTTCTGCGTGACCGAAATCGCCCCAAGGCGCCATCATACACTCCAATGTAAAATGCATTTTTTTTGCCCCCCCCCCCTCTCGCTGCAGACCCTGCAATGCAATTCATTTAGTTCTGGGAGGGCTAACCCCAACGTGCTTTCGTCATATGCCTACGTTAAATGACGGAGTCATGTTGTTCTCTGATGATCCTGCACAGCAAGCAAGTCCGTCAGTCTTATACTTTAACTATTTTTGCTTTTACAACATCGACTTCATGGCTTAATCAAATCACAATTGCTACACCTAAAATAATTGGTCAGATGACGACAATTTATTTATATTATTATTTATTTATTTTATTTACCAGATTTGTATGTACCACATTATTTAATTATTTATTTTAAAATGTTTTCACCCCTTTTTAGCCACTTAAATGGATTGGACGGAATAGATACCAGATACAGTTGAATATGAGCACTGAGTGTGACTTTAATAGTCATTATCACACTATCTGTAAAGCCTGATTGAAAAGCTTTGTCCATAAGAAGTATGGGAGAAAAGCAATTCTGTTTCTCATTTTGAACAATTGAAAACTTCAGAATGATATTGCTGTACAGTAGAAGGCAGTGACCATTGGCAATGCACGAAAAAACATAGCCCATCATTCATTTTAATGAGAGCACAGTTAGTAGAGTGTGGTTGCTGAAATAAAAACATTAGCTCCAGCTGAACTTTGGAATGCAAGTTGGCACAACTAAGGTAGAGCTGTATGGAGATGCATTTGTTCCTCATTCATTTTCATCCCACAGTGAGATGTTTTGAGCAGGGAAAATATCGTTTTTTGGAAAAAATCACACAACTAAGAATTTAATTTAATTATTCTGTGCTTTGTATGTTTATTACTGTGTTCCTCATCCACATAAGTCCACAATGATAACTTATTTCACTCTTTTATCAATTCCCCTCTGCTCTGCAATCTTAGCCTTTGTCTGGCTATTTCTATTTTTAATGTGAATCTGCTAAGCTTGAATAAATGTTACTGCATTCCACAATGCCAGACAATCAGAACATTGGGTTAGGTGGTTTCTGATAAGCTATTTGTGTCTCCAAACTAATTGCTGGCTTAATTGTTACTTGAGAAGTTAGAAAAACAAACTAGCAGAATAGTAGAGCATTCCCACGTGACATAAGTAGTTACATACAAAATGTAAATCAAACTTGATCACATTCTTTTGTAAGTTAGTTGTACTGTATTAGCTTGCAACTCATCTTCAGTCTGTCCACTTCCTTTTGCCAAATCCCAAAACAATAGACTGGAGAGTGCGAGGTGTCTCGCATACAGTATGTGCCGTCTGTCTGTGGTAACAGGTAACTACCCCACAAAGCTCATACTCAATATTCAACAACTATATTTGGAATTATTATACCAGAGAATAACGGCACTGTGAGGTCAGCTTAAAAGATGGAGAATAAACATGACACAGGAGGGAGTATTTTGGAAAACGAAGGACTCTTACAAGCAATACGAAACAGGGAGCAGCATCTACTACTCATGTGAATGTGGTTTGAGTCTAAAAAGTCTAACATATATATGAGAATCAGCACAACTTGTTCCCCACAACAGACTGAAAACACAACTGACCACTACATTATTCATAAAAGTATAACGTCAAAGAATATGAAGAGTCAACGGATGAGATGCATAAGTACAGTTGATCACAAACAAAAGCTACAAGAGGCTTGGCATTAAAATACAACATATGAAAAAGAATCATGATGGAGGAAACACCAACTTCACACCTGTAAAGGCATGGACGTAATTTACAGTCGACAAAAGGTTTGCGTAAGGATATGCATCGATCTGTGGATATAAAATGAGCACTCAGCATTTGGGCTTTTGGTCATATTGCACAGCATTAATATGCACTTTTGTTTGGTTTGGTAATAATGTACCAATTCCACTAATGTGAAATGAGCACCGCTTTTGTCCAGTCCATTTAAGAACCGCAAACAGTAGGAGAAAATGAATTTGTGTGTATAGTTTCCAACCGTCTGTGTGATAAAACGTACTATATAATAGTAGGAGGGTGTTCCATTCTTGTTTCAGTAGCCCATAGCTCAGTAGCTGGCCGTGCATTTCACACATAGGCCTTCAGTAGGCCCGCCCCCCCCAACACACATGGGTGCAGCGCATCCCGTCCTACATCAAACACCGTGTCTTGGCAACATCAATATTAACCTTATAAATCGAAAAATAAATAAATAACACTATGTATGCTACTCACCAAACCTATTTTTATTTGTACACACTGGACACTGGTAGTCACCACCCAACATGCCAATGTGTATGGTTGCCCAATGCTCTCAGTTTTCTTTTTTGCTGAAGGAACTTAAGGACGCCGGGTCTTACGTGTTTTTTTGTGAGCGGTTTGACAGCACCATGGAGTTCCTGGGGCAGGTGGATGCAGATCTTGGGGAAAAGGTTTTGTCCAGCAGCTGCAACGTCATGTACCTTGACGACTTATATGACGAAATGAACAAAGTCACACTCAAGCTGCAAGGAAATGGCATAACCCTGGTCCAGTGCAAGGCAGTCACACACAGTCTCACCTCCAGGCTGGATCTCTATAGGCAGAGCATAAGCAGGAGGCAGTTAGCTCATTTCCTGCAGCTGACCATGGCGATACTAAATTATGGTATTATTAATTCTATCCACTAGAAACACAAAGAAAAAGCAATACAATAACTAGAAAACAAATGTAATTGTATGGTCTGCATAAAGAAAACGTTGCTGTATACTCATTGCATGTGTCTGAGGAGCTTACCAATGACCGCCTCCTCATTTACACTGACCACCAGAGGATGGTACAGAAGGACATCTGCTTCACGGACCTCCTGGAACTCAATGCTCCTGTCTGGGTGGTGCAGCCCTTTCAGGCAGACGCAACCAAGTGCGAGCCAGCTATCCAGGAGCCTCTTATTGACGTTCAGTGTGACGATGAGACCAAAGCTACTTTCTGGCAGGGAGAGCGTGTGGGTTAAATATGCCGAGCTTTACCCGGCTCTCTGGGAGGAGATGAAGCCCATTCTTCTTTCCTTTCCCACCACATATCTTGTCAAACAGGTATTCAGCCAGGTCCTGCACATGCAGTCAAAGTACCGAAATTGCTTGGACTTGATGGCCTTCAGCAGATTACGGCTAAAACGAACTTCTTTTCTTAGTGATTGTTTCTGGTTGTTTCAAGTTAATTTTGACCCAATCCTGTTCCTGGACGTTGAGATCTGCCTGTCGCCTTTATATCTTTGCTTCTGTTTAAAACCGTTGGCTTCTGAACTGATCCCCTGCCTGATGAGTTTGCATTTGTTTCCTCCGTTCTGCATTACAGAAAGCAAGTTAGCTTTTTTCTTTTTGAAGTCAGGAGGAATCCCTGCTATTTTCCAGTAGGCTATTATTAGTAACCTAATAATAGGTAAAATAATTTAAATACAAAATGAATACAATTAATATGTAATATAAACACTAATAATAATAATAATAATAATAATAATAATAATAATTATAATTATAATTATTATTAAAATAAGGGGAGACATTTACCCTACATTTTATTTGATTTGGGCACTGGTCCAAAAAAGGTTGACAACCCCTGGGTTAAAGGAACAGTTTAATTGCCATTCACTTCAGCGCCTTCACCGTTGATTCTGAAAGCCTAAGGCAGATTAGTTTGACCCTGGCAACAGATGACAGCGGAAATGTGATTGGACAACTAAGCAACACACTATGAAATGGAGAGAGAAGAGAGACAATTGGGAATTTAATACATATTAAAAGAAAAAAAGAAAAATAAATTGGAAGTCAGTAAGTCTGACCCTGACGGCCCACTACTGCCATAGTTATATGGGCTAACCTGGTTATGTTTAGCATACAAAACATTGTTGTGAAGTCTCATGGACATATACATTTTTGGTATTTAATCCTGCACATTTTAACATTTGCCCTGATAATAAACAACTGCACATCATCCCCAAGTTTAGATTTTTTTTTTTTTTTTTTTTTTTAACATGAGTGACGAATGTATCCAGAGGAGAGTGCCATTACAGAAACAAAGGAAAATATTTCTCTACAAGAACAGATAGTCTCCAAACAAAGGCAAACTAGTGACAGATTATGTGGGGAAAATGGATTTTACTGGCCCAGACAGCCTGTTTACAAAGCCCAGGGAAACAACGATAAAGCCTGAACGATCGACAGTATTCCTTTGAGACAGAGATTTTATTTAAAATATTAATAAAATATTTATTCATAAAATGGCAGGCTTGCTTGTTGATTTTCAACATTAGTCAAAAAAGGCCTATAGAGCCTGAAACAGAAAATAGATCCCTGCCATGGTTTATAACTTCAATGGTAAAATTCCACAACTGAGTTTATGAAATCTGGAAGGCCAAGCATGACTCAAATTAGTTAAGTTATTAGAGTTAAGAGCGAGATACGTTATATTTTTCTTCTTAAAAGTAACCACACCCTGACTCCTTCTGCTGTCATCTTGCATTTGCAACGTGCCATCTTACCCCATTCAGAATGGGTATATACATCTGTCCTGAGAAACCCAGTAACAAGAGGCCAGAGATAGGTACATGTGTGAACACTCACCAACCCACCTGACCCCTCAGATCCAATCACTCAATCCAAATTTGGAGGTGATCTACTCAGCTGACATCATCTTATCCACAGCAGTTTCACAATTAGTATTTTTGTCTCTGTCGCACGCACACACGCACACACACACAAATATATATATATATATATACATATATATACATATAAATATATATAAATATATGTATATATGAATCATTCTGCTCATAAACCATCTTCGGCTGAAAACAGACAAAAGCTGCAGAGAGCACATTAAAAAGAGTTGGAGCTGCCACCTAACAGGACCAAATGTTTGTCAAGAGGCAGTCTTAGTCTGCAAGTTGTGTTTGGACAAACGGCAGAGATTTGGCAACACAGCGCGCCGTCCACCGTTATATTCATTTTATGACTTGACTTTAAATAGTATAGACATTGGTGGTGAAATACTAATTCTTCGGCATACATGTGCCCATCATTCAACCTCAAGCAGTGATCAAAACATGAAACTAGGCCAATTTTCAACAACATTTAATAAAACAAGGCAAAGAATCTGGATTCTGGCAAATCTCTTTCTCATGATTAATTTAGTTGTCAATGGTAGAATGGTTAAAAAAGATCTACACCAAATAAAATGCCTAATGCCTATTGTTTGACAGTGTATTTGGCTAATTCATGAAGATACATTTGTTACATAAGATTATCAAGTAAATCAAGTAAAATCAGCAATCAGCCAGTTTCAGCTTCTTAATTGCAAGAATGTGAGCGTGTTTTTGCATTTCACATTTAATTGTAAACTCTGGTAATGTAATGCTGGCTTGGGAAAAACCAATAAATTGGTTGTAATCTCGGGCTTTAAGAAATTGAGAAAGGCCTTGTTCTCGTTTTTCTTACATTTTATACACTACATAACTCATCACATAATCAAGTAAATAATCAAGAGATTCAACACCAAAAATAAACATTTAACGTTTCATTACGTAATTTCCTATTGCTGGAGTAGTTCTCTGCAGAATGATCCATCCAATTTAAGGACATTGAGTACAGTTATATTTTTTTAATAGATACCTGACTCTGTTTTACAGTTTTACAAAAGTGCCAAAACTAATTATTAAAGATTTGGTTGATAAGTAGAAAAGTAATTGCAAATTTAACATATTTGATTATTTTATTTGTAAATTACATTTCCCAAACCTTTAAAAGTGCTATGTTTAAATCTGTTTACACTGCTGTTGTTGCACTTGCAGTAATTATAGGAAAAGCATTCATTGTTAAGAGTGCACTTTCTAAAAATGTAGAGCGAAAAATTACAAAAAAATTGACAATTCCCCAGAAAATACTAAACTGATGATGAGAAAATGCCTGAAAATTGTTGTGCCGTTATTCCCACATAGGAGTTAGCCATAACCCCCCATTTCTAGAATTAATGTGGTGAATGCTACAATTGAGTTCGAACCTGAATAAGTATTATGAAGGGTATGGATGCATGCAGAGCTACTACATGGAAAGGCTGAAGCAAAGATGCATTGGTTTAAACAAGAAGTTCCAGCAAGAGCTGCAGTTCAGTAATCCAAAGGTGAATTCAGAGAGGAAATATATATATATGTTACTCCTGGTCAATTCTAAAGTTGACAGACACAGTCTGAGCTTATTGTAATAGTTGTGCAGTCAGTCAAGAAACTAGTCTATAGGATGATTGTGGCCAAAAGACACACACTTCAAAACCACCACAGCCATTGGAGCAAGCCAAAAAAAATGACTTTACATTATGTCTGTGGGATGAAGTGTTCCCTTCAGTGAAGGGGAACACTTGAAAGACCCGGTCAGGTCTTGCACTCAGCCTAGGATCCAATTGGCAAGATCTCACATGAAATAAAGTAATTATATGCACTTTCTTCATGCACACGGTGGCATTATATTTTGCCGTTTTTCAACCCCTTGACAGATACATTTTACATTGCAATAACAAACTCCAGGGATGTGGTCACTATTATTGTTTGACCTTTTCTGACAAATGTGAGGATAGCTTCAGATGGTAAATGTAACCACAGAAATCTTAGATTTCATACATGCTTGTGGTGGAGGTTGGGTTAATGACTGTGGCACAATGACAGTGCAATGGAAACTGGCTAATCCTCTAGCTAAGATGAGGTGCTTTTCACATTGTATGCCTACAGATGACTGACTGTAGCGAAGCAGCAGATTCAGCTGGAACACGAGATTAACAGAACGTACCAATTGTATCAACTGTGACATGACACAAATAACACTGCACAAGAAAGGTGTACCACTATGGAGAAGCAAATACATAGATTACAGATCCGTTTCCAATGGAACCTCACATACTAGTCTGAAACGGACTTCTGTCAGAGCTCTAATCTGAGGAAATGCGTCCTTTTCTCTAATCCGATATTTTCCATTATGGCATATGTGGCCGTTTTAATTGACCGGGTGACTGACTGGACGCTCGTGCATGCTAATGATCAAATATAACCCAGGCATGGCTTGGCAAGACAAAACAATCAAATCAAATGCATGTTTAAAGCAGAAGTGGCAAGGAGAGAGGCTCAATTTTGGGGGAAATCAGCAAGCTAACTTCAGCAGGGTGGGTGGAATTTTGAAGCGGTGGCGGCCACTCGCTCAATCTAAGACAAATCTATTAAATCGGCAACAAATCATACAACATCTGCTGTTGAGGAATGACAAAAAAGGGAGGATTAAAGATGCACAGACACTTCAAGGAATGATCCTGCCAGCTGTGCATCGGCTCTGCTCTTAACATTGCCAATGCGCAGTCATCTCTGAGCGCCTGTGCGCCTCTACGAGACGGCAAGACAGGGGCTGGGGCTGCTGCGGTAGCTAGGCTCGTGGTAGCTAACCATTAGCTGCCACGGCAGATGAAATGCTGCAGATCTACAGAGGACGGTTGGGGGGGCTTAACCGGCTGACACCTAAAGCCATAGCAATTCTCACGCCTCATCGGGACATAACCGCATGTGCCCGGGGGTATCGACACGTTTCGATCATGTAGCGGCTCATCCATTCATCTCGCATGCCCCACGCCCCCCGTTTTGTTCAGCCCGGCATCCTTTCCCAGCCATTTCGGTGTCGTGCCTTAACTCGAGGCAGGTAGCGATGCCGCTGCTCAAGAAACTCGCCCAGATACACGCACGCTGACCGCATCGACCAGTATTCTATTTATGACCAGCCAAACCCTGAGCCAACACGAGAGATGGTTTTAAACCATACAGGCGAAAACTGAGAGAAGGACACGGGCTGTAAACGCCACTCTTTGAGGACGTTGCATGCTGCTAAACGTCAGTATTGCTCATCATTTTGTCTGTAGGGGCTGGAGATACGCTGAGCAAGCTTAGATTGTTCGGCGTGGCCCAACACAACCAAAGCATGCCTCTCCCCCAGCGGCAGAGGAATGGGGACACGAGGCCGTTTGACAGGGGCGATTCGCGTAAGGAAGGGGAAGCGTTATGCTACCAGGCACTGTTGCGTCTCATTCACTGTCAAGCCTCTATCCCACACATAAAGCAGGCAAGATCGGCAAACTGCAAATACATACATTGTTATTAAGTATAATATCACGTAACATCCGTATATGTCTTACCTCAGGCGGCGTATAGAACCAAGTTCCGCGTAGCAGCCATGTTCGGAACCCCTATTCCCCTCTGTCCACACGAACCGAGCCCCCTCCCCCGTGTCAATCGTCCTATTTCCACCACAGGATTCCAAAAACGATGGTACAGAAATGTTTGTCCATAAAAATCCCAGAGCTAATAGTCTCCAGTGGAATCGCGCTATTATCCTGAGCTCAGACAGCGGGTTGTCGATAGGAAATGATCACCGGCGCAACACAGCTAGCCGTGCCTGAGGGGAGGTGGGCAGCTCGCCGCCTCGACCATGGGCACCCCAAGCTCAGTCTTCTCTCTAGTTGGCAGACCTAATTCGTTTGTTCGAGATGTGTTGTTAAACACACATGACAGTACCTTTCAATCGCCGAGTGGGCCAGTTGGCATTGCTAGCCCGTCAGTTTTTCGAAAAATTAATTTAGTGGAAAGACGCTAACATTAGCCAGGTATCTGTTCGCTAGCATGCTAGCCATCTAATAAAACTCTGCCATTGGAACTTGGAGGACGACAGTCCGCAGAAGGTAGCTCGGCGGCCAGCGGCCAGCCCATGGGGTCGACAGTCAATGCACGCAGACGCTATGAAGAAATTGCACGTTCTTTTTAGCACACACAGCTCCAGCTAGCCCGGTGCCGGCCAGCCCCTCCGTGATGTTAATATTGGTAAAAGGAGAGAGGGGCTGCATTGAGAGCGCACTCCCGACACCAGCCAAGTACGGCCCAGCGCGCTCCAGAGAAATTTCCCACAAAATGGCTGCCAAAACAAATCCAGCGCGGACAGTTACAAGCGATTTCTTTACAAGTTGGTCCTCGAACAAAACGCAGTTGCTTAAGGATGTGATAATTATAATGGTTGTAATGCACAATCGCTGCCCTAACGGAAATTCCGAGTGATGTGTGGAGACATCGCGGAGAAATAGGCAGAGTTGACACTGGATCCTGGATGACTTCCACCGCATACATTTAAACAGTGTACAACCGACACGGGGAAAACAGGGCAGCCGCAGCTACCAATATACAGGTGCATCTCAACTAATTAAAATATTGACCCCAAAATAATTTATTTATGTAATTCAATTCAAAAAGTGAAAATCATGTATTATATAGATTCGTTGCACATATAGTGAAATATTTCAAGTCCCTTTCATTTTGATGATTATGTCTTACAGCTAATAACAACCCAAAAATTGAAGTTATCAGAACATTTGTGAAAAAGTTCAATATTGTAGCCCCCCATGTCCCACTGAAATCAGCTAATTAACCCAATATCCCTGCAAAGGTTGGTGTGTGGTTCAGTATAGGCTACACAATGATGGGAATCGACTGCTGACCTGACAGATGTCCAGAATTCAGTCATTAATATCCTCCATAAGGAGGCTAAGCCACAAAAGATCATTGCTAAAGAGAAGGTATGGGGTATTGTCCAGAGAAGATGTGAGATACCAGACCCAACAATGCAGTCGAACTAAGGCCACTATCAAAGCAACCCGGGCTTCCATATCACCTCAGCAGTGCCAGATGCTGATCCTCCATGCCACACTGCACTGATGCTGTAATTCATGCAAAATGAGCCCCTACCAAGTATTGGGTGCGAACACATGAACACACTTTTCAGTACGCCAACATTTCTTAGTTAAAAATCTGTGTTTATCTAATGTAATATTAAAATTTTCTGTGAACTTGAAATTTGGGTTTTATTAGCTACAAGTATGGGTGTAACGGTACACAGAAGTCACGGTTCGGTTCGTACCTCGGCTTTGAGTTCGGTACAACAGAAAAAAGCTACAAAAAGTCCTAAATGCACAATTTTCTGTTTCTTTTCATTTATTATGAACAGACAGTAGTGCAAGTATCAATAAAATGTATAAAGAAAACAAACTCAGATAGGCCATATTGTTTATAATGGCTGAATAACAAAACAGCAAAAAGGTCCAATAAAATCTCAAACTAAAAAGATGACTTGAAAATATAAAATTAATAAGAGTGTCTCAATTACTTCAGCCTAGGGGGAAAATGAAAGGCAATATAGAAACTGTATAACATTTCTTGATGTCAAAATATAAAATAAATAAGTGCCTGGCTCCAGTGACTGGCACACCTGGGTGATGCCGTTTTAAATGCATTAGCATATATGAGAACGTGTTGAACAAACTACTAGGGAACAACACCAACACCCTGTTATCGTCCCATCCACCACTCGGACTCAATCTCTGTGATAGTGTACACGGAACCTCGATTTGAAAGTAGTAGGTGGGTCTTCTAGCTCAATAGGACTTACGCCAGGACTTTTTTTATTTAATTAACAGAAATTTACTTTTCCTCAATCTTAAATTTAATTGACATGCACCATATAATTCTAGGTTTTATTGATAAGTAAGTATGTTATTAAGTAGGACACATCCATATGGGCCCAAAACGAGTACAATAAACTTGTGGACATCTCTGCTGAGCACAGATCATACAGTGCTTTTCTAAAACTTAAAATCCCTAGTTATGAATGTGTGGCTAAATTGAAGTTATGTCAGTCACACAAAGTTAGTTTACCAAGGGTCATAATCAAAAACATTTTATTAAAACAAAGTTATTGGTTTTGTCAAAAAAGGGTTTCATGCAAAACTAGTTGTAAAGTTGAACACAACCATTCTGCTTTATACCGTTCCAACACAAAAGTCAAACTAGTATAAAATTACAAGTCCGACTCACAGGCACACAGGGTCAGCTTACCACCTCATCACATCAGCGTTATCCTTTTTTTGTCTACAAAATGATGATTTGTGCCACCCTGAAACGCTTCACTTGAGCTTACAGAATTTCCAACAGATAACTTGTATTATAAAAATACAAGCCATTTAGGGTATACAATGTGTGAATACTTAAGATATAACCAAGAACATCTGATGTGGTATGTGGATTTAGGGGCAACAAGAGAAATTCAGTAAGTAAAACAGGAAAAAGAACCAGCTCATAAAAAAAAATTAAAAAAAATCCAAAAAAAAAAAAAAAATCCAGTAAGAAAAGGGTCAGGATTACATTAGCAAAAGGGTATTGAAATAAAAATATTGACTACACAAAAAGTGTAGTAGTTATGCAAGCTTGAGTAACTACATACAGTGGAAGTTTAGGTCTTTCAGAAGCTTTCAGTTTAAAAGTAAGTAAAACAGGAAAAAGAACCAGCTCATAAAAAAAAATTAAAAAAAATCCAGTAAGAAAAGGGTCAGGATTACATTAGCAAAAGGGTATTGAAATAAAAATATTGACTACACAAAAAGTGTAGTAGTTATGCAAGCTTGAGTAACTACATACAGTGGAAGTTTAGGTCTTTCAGAAGCTTTCAGTTTAAATATTTCCCAAGGTAGAATGTAACGTGTTCTCAGGGCAGGAGCTGTTGACTTAAAAATAAAATAAAGATTGAACAACTTTAAGTCTAAACATACTTCCCAAGAATTCCTTTTTAACGCTCGACCATTGTTGTTTGCTTTTTGTATCTTGTTTTACAGGAACTCAAATGTAAAGGTCATTCTTTCCAGACAGACCTGTACAGCAATTATAACTTTCTCCCATCTGTTAACCAACTCAGATGTGGAAGTTGCCCACTGTCATGCATCTCAAGCAGTGAGGTGGTCGGTCAGGCAACTGCAAGAAAAGGTAAACCGAGCCAAATTTTACCCCGAGTGATAGTTATGCTTCCATACGACAGAAATGTTCAACAGGCAGGTGGAGAGAAGGGCAAAAGATTGAACGCAATGGTAGGTGGTAGGTAGGGGGTGTAGGAATCTATTTTCTCAAGCCTTCTTCAACAGCTCATTTCTTCTGTTTAGGTGGGGGTCTGAAGAGAAAGAAAGAAAGGAGCATGTTGACACTATCAAGGCAGCAGAAACAATAAACATTTTAGTGCATGCGTCAACCCGTCACCATAACACTTGGGACATTAATGTCATAATAAACTTGACAATTCCAGTCATGAAGCTCTTACAGCAGAGTTTTTCTTTTTTATCTCCAGATATAATGTGCACAACAAAATAATATTGGTAATCAGGCCTTTTTCCACTCGGTGTTCCCACTAATGTTTCATAATGTGTCAGTCTTATTTAAATGGAACTGTGTTTCTGGGTTCTTTAACACTTGCAACAGAGCACGCACACCCGCATGTCTCTGATTGGAAGTATGACATTGTCCCAATACAATTTGTTTGTATACATTTAACGTCAATACATTTGTATTGTGTAGCAGTGTTTGAGCCAGTCAGGGAGAGCAATGCGATGATGTACCTATAGATGCCAACCACCACAGCATGGTCCCTCTCATAGGGCTCCAGTGTGAGTTGCTCCTGAGGTTTCATGTTCTCGCCGCTCATCTTCTTCACCTCTGCGGCAAACACTGCCTCTGGAGCTGCCGTCGAGTCTATACAGTTAGCCTATGTTGAAAAACAAACCGATATTGTAAAAAGATTAAAAAATGTGTATGAACAAATGACTGTTTGCATGGCACATCAGCACAAACACCTTAAATCAGAAGTGTGAGAATTGACACTGTGCTGAACTACTGCAACGCAATTAGTTGCACGATTTCCTGTGATTAATAGAAATGTTTTGCGAAAATGTCTAGAATTAATTATGTATTTCGCACTCTATTAAGTAATGCTATATGAACAAAAGTGCAATAACACCGAAACAAAGAAGTAGCTTTTTATCGGCAGTATTCCCTTTGCACAGAAGCAGTAAATGATTGTAAATCTCAACTTAAACATTAATTAAGAAAATCAAATGAAAACCAGCACATACCGAGCATAAACCTTTCCAATTATATTACGATTCTTTTTTCTAAACAGGTACCATAAAGATATTTCTTTTAACAGGGAGCAGCACAAACACTGTGTTCAGTAGCAAGTGACCCCGTTGAGTGAGGTGAAGTGGTTATTTACTGTACTGGGGGACTTTGTGAAGTCCATGTTTGTACAGGATTTCTTTTGGAGAAGCCAAGTCAATAAAAATATATTTCAGTGATGCAGGTTGAGTAGTTACACAAGACAAAACTAACTATATTTATCCATTCCGCCAACTAACAATTATTCGCCGCTCTGCATCGACGCACACAATAACGCTTTAACTTGACCGGCCACAAAAAAAATATATATATATATATATATATATATATATATATATACATACATATATATATATACATATATATACATATATATATTAGCACATCACTACATAACCGGTTTGTAAGCAATTCAAAATTGAGAAATAGAAGCAAGAATGTACAAAAGAAAAAAAAAGTCCTAGTCAAGACTACATCTGACAGAATTTACCTGTGCGAGATTAAACCTTGGTTTTATAGAAAGCTTGAAATCTCAGGACTTCGATGTCAATCATTTCACCACACAATACCTGTTTTTTGTACTTAATATGTTTAGAAAGACCATCTGCGCAAACAAGACATAGGTGTACCTTGATGGAGATGACAAAGTGTCCTCCGTTTTTCAGGAAGTTGTGAGCATTCAAAGCAACAATTCTTGTCTGGTCGGGCTGGGCCACGTCTGCAAAAATCACGTCCACCATGCCTAGAGAGCAACAGAGCATTAGTGATTTTGGGTAAACAGATTGATTCTGGCTACTTATGCCCTCTTCACTGTCCACTGCCATTTAAACGAAGGTTAGCAGAATAAGCAGATGTACTACTCACAAAAAGTTATGGATTTTGGTTAGGGAAGTTTCAGGATGAACCTTAAATGCACTCTAACCTTTACATGTGAACCGAATGTGACTTTCTCTCAACTTTTGAATGCACATGTTGAACAGTTCAATGTTTCAGTACTTTCTGCACACATTTCTCTTCTGCAACAAGGGGCTTAATGGCAAAATAGATGTTTGATCCATGAGTCCACCAATAAAGTTGATAAAACATAGCAGCACTGATGAAATTTAGGCAAATAACTGCTGTTTCTTTTGTTTAAATAAATTCTCACTGGAACAAAAACTGTAAGGTAACTGTTAAAGTCCCAGTGTTTGGTCCCGACTGCTCAAACTGTTTTGATATTAATTAATAAATATATTTAAATAGAGAAACCTACTATGCACAACACCAGTGAGTTTGGCCAACATCTCCCAAAGTCTATAACATTGGCATGACAAAGTTACAATTTACCAGCGGCATAATATGTTCTGTTATGGGGATGCAGGTATCTTCTGCCAACATGTCACGCAGATACCTACCAACTAGCATGCGGTATTTGTGCGGGTGTCGAGCATCTTCGATGATCGGAATGATGTTGGTACGTTTCTTCGCTACATTGAGAAGGTCCCGACCTGATCGATGGGAAAACTCCACAGCGTAAACTAGACCTTCCTGCAAAACAGAAATCGGTTACCATGGTTATCCTTTAAGCACTTACCTCAGGAAAATCTCACATACTAATCATGGAACTCATCTTCACTTTAAGTAAAATTAAATTCAACATTTACTTAATGGTGTTCAGTTTAATGAAGTGTTCAATGGTGTACCAGAGTTTGTGAAAACAGAAGGTAATAAATAAATAAAATAAATCACACTGAAATGATTTTTGGCTGTGAGCCAGACCACATGCTCAGAAAAGGTTTCAGACCATTGACTTACTAGGACTCTGAAGAAACAAGGAACTACTACATTCTATAAAATGGGCAATATTGAGATATTTAAAGGCACAGCTTATAAATGGGGTTGTGCTACACCGTTAAACCAGGTCATTATAAACTTTGACATTCACAGAGCATGTGGCACTCACCGGTCCAACAATGTCAGAGACATGGGACACCGTGGTGCCGGAGGCAGCTCCCAGGTACATGACCTTGGCTCCAGGCTTGATATGGATCTGGTCCACTCCTCCCAAGATGGCGGCTGCCAACTTGGAGCGAAACGGATTCCACGCTCTATACTCAATCTTTGTCTCGCCTTCCTAAAAATAAAGAGACATGCTGAATTTCACTAGGTCTGTCCACAACACCAGAGCATGCATAAACACCGACTTTGCTGACAACATTGCAATGTTGTATGAAAAAACAGCTGGTCTTACCCATGTTAATGTTCCTGCACTACTACAAAGGTATTACTCTGGTGAAGCCTTCATCATATCATCATGCACAGCTTTGTAAATCTTTAGAATGCACTTTTTACTTGAAAGAAGTCAAAATTGGGGGGGGGCCTAAGTGACTGAGTCTTACATCATGCTGCGTTAGCCAGGTAGGGATCAGCAATGGCTCTGTGCATGCACAATTCATGCAGTCCGAGACTTTCTCCTCTCTGTCTGCGACTGCTGCGCGAAACTGTGAGACTAACTGCCTGCGAGTGCTTCAGGACGGCGGAGGGGCTCACGCCACCAGCCGTCACTGCACAACAATATGCGCTTTTACTTTAGAGACGCCAAAATACCAATAGTTCAGAAGAAGTCGATTTTGGTAAAAGTAAGTTGCTTGCAAAACTGCAAGTTCAAAATATTTTTATCTGGAATATCAGAATTTGTCTGCAAATTATAGGTAAAAGGTGGGTAAGTATAAGGCTGGCGTCTACCCATATAAATATAAACTGATCAACTAATAATAGATATAAATAATATTCAAAAACACTTAATATAGGAACAATTTAAAGGTTACATCTTATTTAGCGTTAAGTATATCTTTCACCTGTGGAAAACAAACGGTGTTCAGATATAAAAAAATTACAAGAAATGTTGACATTAGAGTGGATTAAATGTTTTGAATCTACTTTACTTCCCGAATAGTGGTATATCACAGCAAGTCTTACGAGATGTGAATCCCCTGCAGCAGGAAGTTCCCAAACTGATCTGCAGTATGTATACCCATTGCCTGAGAGCATCATTCAGTCCCAAGTGTCTGTAGTCTGTCAGTAACTGCAAACCGGGAGTGGTTGGGGAAATAATCGACGTTAGGTGAGAGGTGAGGTGGGTGAGGTGGCCTAGTGGTGAGGGAGACAGGCATCAGACCAGAAGGTTGCCGGTTCTAGGCCCAGACGAACCCCTGCCAGACGCCACCTCTAATGCTGCAAGGCACTAACCCCATCTGCTCACCGGACGCTCTCAGCTGTCCTCTGCTCTGTGGTTTGCATGCGCCACAGATGGGTTAAATGCAGAGGTCAAATATCCCCCGACTTGTGTGTGTTTGCATGTGCATGTTTGTGTGGGATGATGCGCAATTCTAAATCTAATAAATCTACTATGCTAATCACGCTCACCTCCACATTGATCCTCTTCTCTCCATACACAGACTCTCCAACCACCATGTTCTTAGTCACCAGGGCATCTTCCTTCCCTCTGCATATAAACACTCCTGCATACATGAACACAAACACACGGTCAGTTTCTGTTGAAAACATTGTTAAAGGCAGTCAGACATTTCTGCTTTATGTTGGCAGAAAAACATTTAAACCTAGAACCAAGAGGGCTCCATCTTTCATAGATATTTTTGAAATATTTCAAAATTGAAGATATAAAAACCTTCATGTCTGTGTGGCTCAACCATGACCTTCCTTCCTGCTCCGAAGCCTCCTCTGCCACCCCTCCCTCTTGGTGTGCCTCTACCACCACCACCTCTGCCCCGAAATCCACCACCATCCGGGGACCTGAACCCTCCACCTGAAAAACACACATTTTATTATAGAAACTCACCCAACACATGCTTAACAAAATGCACTCATGTCTTTTTTTTTTATTATTATTATTAAAAACAGGTTTACAATAGACAAAGCAAGCTTAGCATTTACGTCAACATTATACACAAATGTTGCTCTGTCAAAAAAAGTATCTAATAACTAATTGAATGTTATACCACACCATATTTGCATAACTACCAGAATGAGCATGATGTAATGTTTAAAATTATCCACAGCCTCACCTCTTCCTCCTCTGAACCCCCCACGTCCTCCTCGGTCACCGAATCCTCCTCGGTCACCGAATCCTCCTCTGCTACCGAACCCTCCTCTGCCACCACCTCGTCCTCGACCCCCCCGGTCCCCACGGGGACTGAAACCTAAAAAACAGATGAAATAGCTGAACTCCTATATGCACACCAGGAGGCTGTGCAATACGTGCAAATGTAGCAGTCTGAGCTTGGGTTGGCGTCTTTCAAGCGATAGTGTGGGGGTTGCATTAAAATATATAATGACTGACCAAGATCGCTAAATTCTTTCGGCAGGCATCAGTCCACAGGTGAGAATGTGCTGCTGGCTTCGTTTTAAGGCAGATGTGGAACCTGAGGTTCATGGTACAAGAACCAGGATGGGATCTAGTGACACCATGTGTTGACGTTCCAGACTGCAGACCACCGAATACTTCTTTTCCCAAATGCAGAACTTTTAGTGGCCCAAATCAACACACATGTTTATATTATACGTTTGGCCTACATTTACATTATGCTTAAGTCCTCTTAAATTATGCACACAGGACCTATGCAATTTGATTAATCTTTGCACGGCTCCAAGACTTGAAAAGTTTGTTGTATTCGATTAAATCGGGGAGTGCGTGCCAGACCGTGAATTCGTATGAACCTGGAAAAATTGCCCCACTTCTCCAACTGAAAAAGTGTGTTGTTATTTGCACTCTACGTATGAGCTTAACTGGAACGCAACGGAACAGGGAATGCAGGCTTCTATGATACCACGTGGTACCAGTGATATATCAAGGACCATATGGCCTCGTGTGTATGAAAACTGGGGCTACATAATAAATCAGCGCACGTATCACGTGGAACTCTGGTGAGGTCAGACGACTAGACTAGCTTAGAATAGTTACTCAGTCCTCCTCCAGATGTTCACTCTTCGAGAGTCCAAAAACACTATTTGAACACATTAGCATAAAGCTAACGCGAGCTGTGACACGAGGATCACAGGATTGACTCCGGTGAATGGGCTACGAGTAGCCATGATGCGCCCTAACGTTAGCGGTGATGCTAGCTCTGAACACGGTGGAGCCTATGCCTCGTGGTGCGGGTCTGATCAACTCCGCGTTTGCAAAGAGCCCGCTTTTCCGTGTACCAACGATCGAGTTAAAGGCTAAACTAAGACTGTGTCTTACGAACAGTGGCCAACGTGGTTGTCACCTCGCAGCCGACCACGTGTGCAAAGCATGCCTTTACCGAGCGCTTATTCGACCCCATTACGCCTCTACGACCGCGGTAGCCCTTGCCATCACCTATCTCCGGGTTTACATACGTACAATACATACATCCACGCACTTCGCAGGTCTTTCCCTGACACACGAGAACGGCTAAGTGTGAAGGGTATGGTAGCATGGACATTAGGCCACGCAGAAACAGCCTCTACACTGAGCGCGCTGCATCACTGACCATGCGTTGGGCTAAAGGACACTATCACATGTTCTACTGTACCTGGTCTCATGTTGTCTGATACGATGCGTTAAATCGCTCCTGTCCGTGGGACTCTTCCTTGTCCTCGGCTCCGACTGTATGTGAACAGACACTCCACGGTGTGACTACACGTGTGACTGCTCTTCCTTTTTTCTTCTTCTTCTTTGAGTTTTTCGGCGGCTGGCAAACAACTTTTAGCTGCATTTTAGGTGCATTACCGCCACCTTCTGGACAGGAGTGTGGGCCAAAATGTCAGTTCTACTTTCCTAAATTCTCTTGTCGAACCCCGTACCTTTAAGAAACCGAAACACTTCCCTGTACCCTCTGTCACCAGGACTCTTGTGCTTTTTTGAGTATTTGTCTTTGGCTATTATGTAAGGGACACTCCATAATAATGTGTTGAACTGTTTCCTGCTGTTCACAACTGTTACATTTCCCGGATCTATGTATATTACATATTTTGAGTGTGCTGTTAAGACATGTATGTCCGAATCTCATCCTGGTGATAATGTCTTCCTCCTTCCTATTTATATTGCTCTCCCTCATTTCTCCAACTTTCTTTTGTATGCTGTGATAGTATTTGCCTTTAGTTCCTTTGTCCCACTCTGTTTGCCATTTCTTTTTCATTTCTGATTTAACTATACTTTTTATCTCAGCCTTACTGTAACTTGTTTCCATGGTTATGTCTCCCTTTTTTATAGCCCCCTTTGCATATTTATCTGCGAGTTAATTTCCATTTTGCCCAACATGTGCAGGAACCCAAGTGATTACGTTCTCTGTCCCCGCCCTTTTACTGTTTGTTATTGAGTGCTACATTTCTATAATGGTATCCTGCCTTGATTCTGAGTGCCTGTTTTGGGTACTGATGATTGCGCTGCTTGAATCTGTGCAAATAAATGCTTTAGATGATTAGTATGGCTAATAGCTCTCCTGTCAAAACTGCGAGATTGTCTTTTATCCTTTCTTGTTTGACTAGATATATCTCCGGTATGACAAATGCAATGCCTATTTTACCAATTGTTTTTGATGCGTCTGTATATATTACCAGAAAGTCTGTGAATGTTTCATTTATCTGTCTAGTTCCTTATTGCTCACGTTTCCTTTTCCCCTCTGCTGTAGATTAAGGTCGACTCTGGCTTCCTCTAGAGTCCATGGTGGAACATTAGACAGAGGTACTGTAGGGCTTATTTTTTTTCCCTCAAATCTTATTTATTTTACTTTATTCTCAATGGTCCACCCAAAGCTTCTAGTCTGTGCTTTTACTTTTTCTTAGCATGGTTTTAATGCACCTAGCGTTGGGTGGTTTTCTTTGTGTCCCTTTAAGTTGGCCCAATATGTTAATTCTATCTGTGTTCTCCTGTATTCTGACGGAATTTTGTCAGAATTTCGGAATTTATTTGTAGTGCTACCACTGGGGTGGATCGCATGGCCCCACAACATGATCTTAGCACCTCTAACTTTTTTAACAATGTTTTTGATGCTGATTTGAATGCCACACAACCAAAAATCAAATACAGATCTGATTAGTCCTATGTAGATTGTTTTTAATACGGTCCTTGATGCTCCCCATTCCCTGCCCCTCAAGCATCTAATAACATTAATTGTCTTTTTACATTTAGCTATTATTTTACCAATGTGTGTACTCCATGTGAGTCTTTTGTCAAACCATAATCCCAAATACTTAAAACAGTCTAATCTTTCCAGTATTTCCCCATTTAGTTTGAGTTGAATATGATTGATTATTTTTCCTTTTGTAAAAAACACTACTTTTGTCTTAGCCACGGAAAATCTAAAATCCCAATCCATTGCTTACATGGTTTTCAACTTTTACTGCTATGGTTCTATCTGTTAAAAAGGTTTTTATCCATTTGTACATTCTACCTTTTATACCACACTTGTTTAACTTGATTAACAGTCCCTCTCTCAGTCCCCATCATGTCATATGCCTTTTCAATATCGAAAAAATACCACCACTACACTCTTTTTATTGACTTACGCCTTTCTTACTTCATTTTCTAAACACAAAACAGGGTCTAAAGTGCTCCTCTTCTTCCTGAATCCACTCTGATAATTCTTAATTTCTTCCCTGAATTCTAGATGATGCACAAGCCATTTTTTTCCCATTACTCTCCTACATGTGACGTTAATGCAATTGGTCGGTAGCTCTCGGCCGAGCTTGGATCTTTTCCTGGTTTGCAGATTGGGACTATTATTGATTCCTTCCATTGTTTTGGCACTTGGCCTTTCTCCCATATTTTATTGTATTATTTTAATAAAATCTTACTCCTTTCACTGAGATTTTGTATTATGCAGTAACTTATTTGGTCTTTTCCAGGAGTTGTTTTTCCTGATTTCCTGAAAACTTATTCTAATTCTGCCATTGTAAAATTCATATTGATTGAGCAGTTATCTTCCTCTATTTCGTGTAAAGCTTCTGTATGATTTGCAAAGGTTTCCTCTCTTCTTCTTTTTTCGTTATTACTTAAATTTCCAGTGCTATGTACTTTAATCAAAACTTTTGCCAGCAATTCTGCCTTATTTTTACTGTCTGTTATTACTTTTCCAGAATCTGTCATAAGTGGATATCCATATTATTTTCTATTCCCTGACATCTTTTTAATTGTGCTCCAAATTCTCTCCAATAGAGTAGTTTTATCCAGTGATTGACAATATTTTTGCCAGTATTTTTTCTTTGCTTTCTTTATTTCTCTCCTCACTACTGCCTATTTTCTCTTATACCCTATTAGGTTTACAAAACTAAGTGTTCTTTTCAGGATTTTAAATGCTTTATTTCGATTTTGAATTGCTTTTGTACATTCTTGGGTCCACCATGGAACTAATTTCTTTCTTTTATTGCCACCTCTTTTTGGAATTGATTATTTGGCTGCATTAAGGAGGATCAAGCTTATTTCTAAGTTCAGGTCATTTACTGATTGGTTTATATTTACATTGGTGAGATTTATTTCAATTATTGCTTTGAATTTGTTCCAGTCTGCTCCCTCAAATTTCCACCTCCCTTCCTTTACTTGTTGGTCTGTATATTTTTGTAACCCTGTGCTAACAGCTATCAAGAAGTGACCACTGCCCATAGTGCTTCCCTTTTCTACTCTCCATTCACTAATCCCAGGTAATGGTTGTGACACCAATGTGAGATCTATAGCAGATTCTGTACCTTTTACCAAATTCATCCTTGTGCCTGTGCCATTATTTAAACACACAAACTCCGGTTCATTCATTATGTTTTCAATTATGTATCTTTCTTTTCTTTTACTGTGTTTTGTGTGTGTGTGTGTGTGTGTGTGTGTGTGTGTGTGTGTGTGTGTGTGTGTGTGTTTCGGGTGCACTACCGCCACCTAACGAGCTGGAGTGTGATTCGGAAAAAGGAAGAGGGCTAAAGTCATCTAATGTGATTTCGTCCTTTCTCGGGACTGGAAAGAGTTGTCAGTCTACAAGGTGTTAAGCTGCGTTAAATTATTTAATTTGATAATATGTTGATTGATATTTTTCTGAATATATTTGGGTTGTATTTAGGAATATACTTTTGTATGTAATGTATCAACTGATGAAATGAGTCAGAGTTCGTGTTGATGTTGGATATATCCACTGCACATTGTGCAACAATTAGAATAACTGAAATCAATTTGTTGAATTTTGGTGCACCTGTGTGTCACCTCACAGTCCTCTCTAGAGTGATGTATCAACCTCAACTCTGCTGCATAAACTAATTTAAAGAAGGTCTGGCAAGCTCATGTAAAACCCTGTAACTAATACATGTATATTCGAGGATTTTAAAACTCAAATCCTAATAAATTATTTTGTTGAGAATAGTGCATATTATAAGTGCAGGAGCAGATCCTGAACATGGACATAGACGCCTTGCAGATCTTTTGCAGGTGTAAACATTGTTGCAACATCTACATCTTGGACCATCAATGAACTCAAGGATCCTTCAAAAAAAACAAAAACAATTCAAATATGAAAATATAAATGAATGGAAATAAAACAGAGATTTTGTTCCACTAAAACAGGTAAGCTAAACAAGACAAATTACTTTTAACAAAACATTACCGTAACCTAATGAAGGAGACAAGGGGGCTGCTGCAGTTTGTTTGATAATTCCATTCTCCTCTCTGTAGTATATACAGTATAAACCAAATGTGCGAGCTTCATATGATATAGAATGTATTGTCAGATTCTAGCAATAAAACATAATTTAAAATCCAAAATACTGGTTGTATTGATTAACTAAATTATGAATGATGTGGTGATTATGTAGGAAGTGTGTTAAATATCTGTATTAAATATCTGTATGACAGTATGACAAAGCAAATGTTACTCAACTTTTGAATACGGAATATTTCTAAAACTAAGCTTCTTTATTGACTCAAACACTTTAACATCAAGTGACCCTTGTGTCTCACCCAGCATGCTACCGTGTTTGTATAAAAATGGCTCAGCTGTGCCAATTCAGTTACCACCACCAACCATTGAACCCTCTAAAGCCATTCAATATTTTTAGAGTAGAAACACAAAACACAAATCACAATGGCAAATCTCAAAACCTGCACATAAACAGTCAACCATAAATATCCAGTATCTGCCTAACCCTAATGTCAATTTACATCTTAGTCCTTACTCTAACCAGGGCCTTAGACATTACATTTTCCCTGAATGTAATGGCCACATCTGCAGCCACACAGGGATGACGAGTGAATTTGCTAACCCAATGCATTTATACAGTTGAGTTTCTTACATTCTGTTGGCGTTCAGTTCATAGTTCACATGCCACGCAAATAACATATAAAATGTTTCATGAAAGGTACATTAATTATTTTTGTAGCATGCACATTTAGTAAGCTTCATTATTGTATTTCCTTTTGGAAAACATCTGCTCCCTGGGCACTTCTAAGCTGCCCATTGCTCTGTGGCCATGCATGTGTGTGTGTGCTGTGGGCCACAGACCGTTAAACACAGAGAATACATTTATCCCCAACTTCTGTTGTTTGTGCATGTTTGTGTGTGGGACAATAAATGGTTCTTCTTATTTTAAGATATTAGCTTATGCATGATGTGTTGCAGGAATCACTGACTATTATGAATATGGTAATATATGCAAAGAAGGAACTCTTTCCAATTCTGCAAGAAACCAGCACTGTCCTCTGGCCTGACCCAGCACAATGATGTTATGCTGAGGCTGAATGAATCACTTGTTGACACTCTCGTGTACTCTGATGAGCTTTTTCCTTTTGTAGAACTGCATTTTTTACTGTGTGCAAGAATCAGAATCAGAATCAGCATTGCCTTTATTGCCAAGTAATTATAACATTACTATTCAATACTGTATTGATCGCAGTACTTACAATATGCAATATCTTAATTGTCACTAAATTACGAATGTGTTTTGTATGAAACCCCAAATTGCTTTGTTGTATTATTATATTTTTTTTAGTAAATCAACCGAGAATCAACAAAAAAACATGTTTGATGTAATAATGACTGCTTAGTTCTGTTTTTATTTTGATTGGCGTTGTGTATGATCTAAAAACTGTTTTATCTGTGGATTTGACCACAGATTAAACGGTTTTGAAGTGTTGATTCGAGGAAAGGTAGAAGCTTTCAACAAATTAATATTGGCAATTGTGATTTCAGCAAAAAACTGGATTTAAGACCTTTGGAATACTGGTTAGGGTGGGGATTTATTAAATGGGTAGGGTTGTGTCAAAGAAATGCGACTAGGAGATGGCAACATTCTAATGATAAATTATTACTTTTAACTCAATGGTGTGGTCTGCGGAAAATAAGAAAAATATGCAGGAACTGAGGCGTCTTGTCTCATAAGTGTCATAAGTGTTATTTCCTGTTTTGTTTTGGTACCAATCTGTCTTCGTCTCATTTCAGGTCACTCCACTTCCTGCCCCCATGTGTTTTCCCTCCCTTGTGATTACCCCCCTTCCTAATTTTGACGCACTAGTGTCCAAGTGTCTTTGTCTTTCTTTGGAGCAAAGGTGAAACTGCACCTGTTGCACTTGCACATGTTTAAGCGCAAGACATCTTGGACCCTTGTGTACTTCCTCCTATGATGGTTTGGCCAATAAAACAATCTGCAACATGAATGAATTACAGAGCAATAATAAGACCAAGATTAGATTATGGGTGTTTTTGTTGTACAACAGCTGCTAAATGAACTCTCAAGAGATTGGATGAAATTCGTGCAAAGGTTCTGGTAAATAGGTTGTGGGGCCTTCCCTACAACTTTTGGGAGAAACCCATCAAATATTGTGAGAGATTAATAAAGATATGGAAAATTTGAAATGGGAGAGGTACTGTAGATGTAGTGTATTTATTATTATGGAGGGCATTTCCCTTAATGAACACTTCCTGACAGGTTGATCAGAAAAAGCTAGCTTTTAATTGTAGTACTTTGGTATTGATATAACATTTGCTTTTCTCATATGTGCACTCCTCCTCTTTTGAACAATAAGTACATGAATAAATCATTAATGATTGGTGTGCCGGATTCACTTCTCTCACATTTCTAATATTGCCCCCAAACAAGCTTGATATTATTTCTGAAGATTACAGGCACAGAAGGCATGCACTGTTTACATGTGACACATACACACTTTAATGAAGAGGCGTTTTATGAATCTGGTGTGAAGCAAAACAATGTACTGTAAATGTGAGAGAAATGCAGGATAAGAATAGTAAAATGTATCTGCAGGATGTACATTATTATTTTGAAGGAGAAAGAAGGGACGCGGACGCTCTTAGCTGTCCACTGCTCTGTGGCCTTGCATGCGCCACAGATGGGTTAAATGCAGAGGGCAAATTTCCCCTGACTTGTGTGTTTGAGCATGTGCACGTTTGTGTGGGACGATGTGTGTAATTCTAATTTTAATTCTTTCTTTAATAGCTAGGACTAGACAGCGACTGGAACACTGTGAGCTGACATTAAGAAAACACCAAACATGGGTTGCTAACGTTACATAGAAGAGAGAGAAATGAGAGGGAAGTTTGCATCAACGAGCAAGTAGAAGCAGAATCCCCCTGGACGGCATTCCAGCCCCCAACCTGAGGTAGGCAGCAATGTGCTGCTTAGACGAAGGAGAAAGAAGGGACGCGGAAGCTCTTAGCTGTCCACTGCTCTGTGGCCTTGCACGCGCCACAGATGGATTAAATGCAGAGGGCAAATTTCCCCTGACTTGTGTGTTTGAGCATGTGCACATTTGTGTGGGACAATGTGTGTAATTCTAATTTTTATTATTTCTTTAATAGCTAGGACTAGACAGCGACTGGAACACTGTGAGCTGACATTAAGAAAACACCAAACATGGGTTGCTAACGTTACATAGAAGAGAGAGAAATGAGAGGGAAGTTTGCATCAACGAGCAAGTAGAAGCAGAATCCCCCTGGACGGCATTCCAGCCCCCAACCTGAGGTAGGCAGCAATGTGCTGCTTAGACATCCAGGCTGCCGGAAACTAAGAGGAAGAAGAAGAAGAAGTCGAAGCGGAAGTAAAAGTGATAAGACACGTCACTGAGGTCAAACTGGAGGAAAGATGGCGAACACCTACGAGAGCTTTAACTTGTGAGTGTAAACACTGTGCACGGGGACATCACAGCGCTTTTTTTTTTGACGTGGCCGCAGAAGTCGGAGTCGAACACTATCAGCAAAGGGCCGACCGTGACCGGCTAGTGATGTAGCGGTCTCTGCCCACACCGGAGCACGGTGTAGAGCTCTGCTCCGTGGAGAGGCTTCACTATTTAACTGGCTGCTTTCGAGTTGCGTACACTGTTACATTAGCTGACATTGTTAATTGGTCCATACACTACCCAATACTGTGTGTGTGTTCTTTGTGATTTGCTTTCACCTACACTTGTCCATTCTTTGAGAGGGTTTACGTTACATTTTTGTCTGTCATTTGTCAGGCGCTTTTGTCCAAAGCCACTAAAAATAGAACATAAACAACCCTTTAACGGTCCCGCATGGACAACACAGACACACACACACCCATCACATTTCACCCATCTGGCCTAGCACAGCAATGTCCACACACAGTACAGGCCACAGAGCAGTGGACAGCCATTACATCTATGAGATGAGTGAGGGTTCACTTACTTGTGGCTCCCTGTTAAAAGGGGATTTTGAGGGGTTGAAGCCAGAGGAAGTGCACATATTGTGTAGCCTATGAGGCAAACTGTTATTTGTGAATATGGGCCATATCAATAAAGGTTGATTGATTTTGGCTGCTACTGGTTGTTTGTTTTGAAAGCTATCATGTCTCTTGTCGAACCAGGCGCACCACACCAGAGAAGTTTTACATAGAGGCTTGTGATGACGGCGTCGTGGATGTCCTTGCCATTGACAGGGTGTCAACAGAGATGACTCTCACAGGTAAGCACAAGTCCCACACAAACTATACAGAACATGTCTCTTGTTTTTGATGTACACTTATGAAATTAAATTGCCTTTCTTATTAGACAAAAATAACATTTCTGAGTTCCTTGTCCTGGAGTCTCCTCTGTTCAACATGGGCCCATGACATTTTTTAAAATATTTTTTCAGATGACATAAACATTTGCTTTACCATATTGCAAGGTTATTAATATTCCATACAAATTCTGAGCAAGTGCATTGACCAGATTATCGATTGGATGTGGTGCCAGAATGTTCTTTGTTAAATAAAGATAAAACTGAAGTTGTGGTTTTTGTGGAGACAGAGTCACCCTATTACGATCTTAAAAACATTTCCAAGATTAAAGTAAACTAAACACAGGGAAGCACCGTTCAGTTATGCTCCATGTATCTGGAACAAACTCAAAGAAATCTGCAGTTCTTAAACAAAGGTTAATCATTTTAGTTTCTTTATCAAACTATCAATTTTCTCCTCAATGCCTATTTTTGGTCCTATGTTGCTACATGCCTTTCCCTCTTAAGGTCAATGTATATAGCTGAATGAGAATACGCTGAAGACATATAAAAAAACCCTCCATACTTCTGAACACTGATATTAACCATTGTTGTGCCCTCAGTGAGGAGGGACATCCCTGCATCAGCTGAGACAAGGCCAATATGTGGACTCATGGGGACTATACGTTTGGTGGCAGGTCAGTACAGAATGTAGAGCAGATAATTATGCTTCAGTCAGCCATGGAACATATTGCAACCGTCAGCTAACGGGATCTGGGATTTTACAGAAATGTATTTTTCTCAAATGTCCTCGATCCCAACTACCTGTTTGTGTTAGGCACTTACCTGGTTGTCATCACAAAGAAGCAAAAGGTGGGGGATTTGCTGGGCCATGCTGTGTGGAAGGCTCTGGACTTTGACAACATTTCCTTTAAGAAGACAATACTACACCTGACAGACAACCAGGTAGGATGTTATGGTTTTTTTTATGGCCTTGAGGGTAAAGCATCTTAGCTACCACTCAAAGGTCTCTTGTAGAGTGTCTTCGTTCAGACAGCCAAGTGCTGCATTGTTCTGTCTATCATCCAGAAACGTACTTTTTGCCCAAGTGTTAAACTGACATGTATCCAAACCTAAAAGCCCACCTTAGTTGTTATTGAAACTATACAGGAATTATTATTGTTAAGCTTGAGATTATATCTCTCCAAGTGAAGCATTAACATTAATGTACTGATAAAGTACACTTTATTTAACTGATCTTACACAGTGTTTCACACAGAATTACATTCCATTTCCAATATAATGACCGACTATGATGAGAAAGCAGATCTGGCAATTACATTCAGTGCACCCTTTTTATGTTAAAGTAACCAAAAAAATCAATATGTGGCAGTAATTAATAGGTGTTTGTAAATGTTTTATTATTTGCTTATGTCTACGTTTAAACTTTTAAATCATTCATCATCATCATCAAATCATCATAATGTTTTGGGAATGAACTAGGTGATTTGGCATAGTGTGTGTTCATAGTTTGTTATTCAGACAATCCCTGACCAGGGCAGATGATGAAAGATTATGAAATGATATAAATATGGTGCATTATAACCAATGTCAAGCTGGGGGACAATGCTGGCAGGATCTCCACACTATGTTGCGTGTTTGTCTCTTCTGGTGATGGATTTGTTTTCTGGTTTCAGATGCAAGACAACAAGACTTACCTGTCGATGATCAACAATGTGCTTCATACAGACGGCTTCTACTTTGCGACTGACTACGACCTGACCCACACTCTACAGCGCCTGGCCAACACCAGCCCTGAATTTCAGGAGATGAGCCTTCTCGAGAGGGTTAGATATCACTTATATACCTTTATATATGGTCCACCCTCTCTGTGAAATGATATGCCCTAATAGATATTTTTTTTTACCATAAAATCACTGATAAATGCCTTTTTAAGATAAATAATGAGTTATTAGAGTTCTGTCTGTACCACGCGTGTGTATGTTTGTGTATCATGAGATTTTTTCTCCGAAATTCCTGAGGTACAACTTGTATTAACTTTTTCTAAATATTCTCTATGCACATTTTCCCTACAGGTGGTCTCATCTCCAGGTTTAGGCCACACCCATGTCTTTATCAGTGTTTTTTTTCTGTATTTATGTGTGCTTGATGTCCATATTCCAGGCAGACCAGCGTTTTGTCTGGAATGGCCACCTGTTGAGGGAATTCATTGTTCAACCAGAGGTAAGGCACAAATAAAGTTGACTGTCATAAAATATGTTTTGAATGCTTACTCATTACGTTTCAATGAGTGTCCTCAGTAATACATCTGAGATTAATGATGAAATGAGCATATGCACCAATTTATAGTTAAAATAATTACTTTATCAATTAAAGTCTCCCTATCCTATTAACTCTTTTTCACATATGGAAAAATCTGTTAAATTCGGCTCACTTGATTGAGAGATAGTATGTTCAAATAGACATGGTTACATAGCTTTTGTGGAAAAAAATCGATTGTTAACTGTATTTGAATTTAATTTAAATAAGTACATGACAATTATTCACTTAACATGGCTCTAATCCTACAGTTACACAAGTTTGTGTTTCCTGTTGTCCATGGCTGTATCCTTTCCTTTTGTGTTCCATCTGCCACGGAATATTCCTATCATCATAAAATGTAACCTAGACAATACCGTTTTAGTGTTTGAAGGTAAGACTAGTCCCATTTCACTATTTTATGAAAGAAGATATATGTGTGTATCTTATTTTTTAGTTTAGTAAGTTGTATGGCTTTATCTATACATGTATGACCTTTTAATATGTCACATGTACTTATACTTGCTTATACTGTCATCCTTTGCTGAAAAAGAGTGTCTTTAGTCCTTGAACAGGCTGACAATTAGCTGTCTATCCGATGCTGAACGGTATGCCCTATAAAGCTACTGTAAACTTAAATTATAATTATTTTTTGATAGTGAGTCACAAAGAGAAAATACATGAATACAGTTAACATCAGATATTTTTCTTTATATAATGTCACATTTTGAACATGTATAGCCCTGATTTACTATTCCATGTATGTACTGTGGATTTCTTAACTAATTTGTTGACAAGTCATCACGATGAAGTCAAGCTGCATCAATGGAAAGGTGTTTGAGTGGAGTATCATCTCCAGGAGGAGCTGTTTCAGAGCTGGGGTCCGCTACTATGTTCGAGGTAACTCAACTGACTACTGCTTCTCTTTCAAAGCTCTCAGGGCCACTGGAACTATTCTGAACTGTGTGTGTCTTCAGTCTGACATATTTCATTTATATCAATGCACATATTTAAAAACACATTTGTAAATCCATTTCAAAGAAGAAAACTGTTCTTCTAATTAGTTTAAAGCAATAAAGTAAATTAAATCATTACATATTTCAGTCACATATCATGTCAAAAATGTCAATTACCTTAATATTTTAGTGAATGTCATGCAAACTATGTTATACAAGCACATCCAGTGGACATTTAACCTGTGACGAAATGATTTTCTCTGCCCATTAAATTCTTTAAATGCAGAACTTTTGAAACAGGTCTGTGTTTTTGTCCATAGGAATCGATTCTGAAGGCCATGCTGCCAACTATGTAGAAACAGAGCAGATAGTGCAGTGTAACAGTGCCAAGGCTTCATATGTTCAGGTGAGTCTAAGCAATAATCTGACAGGTGAGATGTAGTAAAGTGTGCTATTCCATGTGGTGTTAAGTCAGTCCAGCATTCTTAACCTCAACATTTCTGTAATGCTTTGTTATATTAACTCGTATACACTGTAAAAAATAGGATAGGTAGATATAGAATATTGTCACTCAATATATTGTAATTAAAAACATATATACTGTATATTTGGTTTGTATGCATATATATTACCATTGGATGTACATTTACAGCACGTGTGATGCTTTTCTTCTTCATAGACAAGAGGGTCCATTCCCTTCTATTGGTCCCAAAGGCCTAATCTCAAGTACAAGCCAAAACCACAGATCAGCAAAACAGTCAACCATGTAAGCTGCCTTTACACCTTGATCTACCATCAGTATATTTCTAAGTTTATTTAACCTAATTTATCATGTTGTTTCTTTTCTCTCTGTTCATCTCTGTAGTTGGATGGATTCCAGAGACACTTTGACTCACAGATTATTCTCTATGGAAGACAAGTCATTTTGAATTTGGTAAGATAAGAAAAAAATGTGCCCGGTAGATATTCATTCAACACCTTTCAAGCCAGGGAATCCCTTTGATTATAAATAAATCAGTTAAAGGCTACAATGACTTATATTATTTATGGTTATTTGCATTATTTTTGATTGGCTCACAATTTTAGTTTTTGAATCTTTTTGACAGATAAACCAAAAAGGCTCAGAAAAGCCACTGGAGCTGACATTTGACAAGATGGTGACCAACTTGGGTAATGGCATGATCAAGTAAGATTGCCATAAAAATACCATCTTTTCTCCCCTTACATGTGACTGGGAACGTTCGGAACCACCTCAAAATCTAGCCCAGATTTGATATCTACCAAGATATTATAATTCTCTGCAGGTACATAGCTTTTGACTTCCATAAAGAGTGCAGTCGTATGAGGTGGCACCGTCTGCAAATCTTACTGGACATGGTTGCAGAAATGCAGGAAGAATTTGGGTCAGTGTGCTTTTCATTGTCAAGGAGAGGACATGGTAAACGTACTGCAAATGTACACAATACAGGTGCATCTCAATTCATTAATATTTTGATGAAAGATCATTTCTTTCTAGAATTCAATTCTAAAAAGGACACTCTTATATTATATAAATCCATTACACACATTGTGAAATATATCAAGCCTTCTTTTCTTTTAATTTGGATGATTATGGCTTTCAGCAAATGAAAACAGTTGCTTGAAGTCCAGTGTCAAGTTTCAACAATCAGTAATATTTTGGGGAGCAATGTCATTTTCTGGTGTTGGTCCACTTTATTTGTGCCTTACCTCTGGTTGAGCAATGCATTCCCTCAACAGTTGGCCATTCCAGACATATCTGTCCTTTAGAGCACGTCATACTTCCTTCTGCTGACAAGCTTTATGAAGATGCTCTTTTCATTTTCCAGAAGGACTTGGCATCTGCCCACACTGCCAAAAATACCAATACCTGGTTTAATGACCATGGGATTCCTGTGCTAGATTGTCCAGAAAAAACGCTGGACCCGAAACCCCATAGAGTATCTTGTAGTATTTTCAAGAGGAAGATGAGAGACACCAGACCAGAACACTTGGACATTGATGCAGTAATTCATGCTAAAGGCGACCCGACCAAATATCAAGTGCATATACATGCACAAACTTTTCAGTAGACATTTCTCTATCAAAAATCATTTTTTTAATTATTATGTCATATTCAACTTTTTTGAGAACTTGAATTTTGGGTCTACATTAGCTGAAAACAATAATCGGATATATTAAAATATTTCACTATGTGTGTAATGAATCTAAATAATATATGAGTTTCACTTTTTGAATTGAATTCCAGAAATAAATGAATTTTTCCTCAATATTCTAATTCATTGAGATGCAGCTGTATATGTAGATTTCATCAAAATATTGTGTATTGCGGAGTTAGGTACTTCCTGGTGGATGCAGATGGGAAGGTGCTGTCAAATCAGGACGGGACATTTCGGAGCAACTGCATGGACTGCCTGGACCGTACCAATGTCATCCAGAGCCTCCTTGCCAGACGGTCGCTGAAGTCACAGCTACAGGTAGGACCCTGGAACTGTGTAGCAAGTGAACACAATAAAAAAAAAATGCACCTATTTAAACCCTATGGTAAAAAAACAAAACATACAGTGTTATTTTTTTTGCAACCTCAAAATATTTTCCCCTCCATGTCCTTAGTGGGGCTTGTTTGTGTGTCGGTTCTTAATTTGGCCAATGTGATAAGAGATGAAACTTATTTACCTGCTTTTCATTGTAGGGTTAATATTGATGAAAGAAAAAACTTAATTAAAGATGTCACCTTTCTTGTTGTATTTTTTTTCCACGGTATGTTTCTATATAAACACATCTGGCATTCCTTTAATGGCTGAGTCTCAAATAATAGTGAGGAGCATGGAGATTGGGCACAAGTCAGTACAATGTCCATTTTATGATGCGTTTTGAATAGTATTTATCTACTGTCAATGAAAATCCAAATGTCCTGTGGTTGTTTTACAAAACGTTGACCAGGAAAAAAGGAGGAATTGTGCTTCTGCATCTTTTTAGAGGAGCTTCAGAAAGAGTATTGTATTTAATATATTCACTTCTGAAGAATTAATGCTATCAGTTAAACATTTAAAATACGTTTTGTGACATCAGAACCATCTGCGCAGGTATTCTCTGCCACGGGTCTTTGCACTAGACCAGCCCTGCAGCATGTGTACATGTACATGCCAAAGACTGAGATAGATGTGGCCTTTTTATTAGATTGTATTATTGCTTTTACTCCTCTTATGCATATTGGAGTGGGGGCATAGCCATGGCTGGAATGCATATAAATATGATGGAAGGTCACACTTAGCTCCACCTGCATGCCTAAGAGGGTGCCAGTTTTATGGGACATTTGGTGGTGCACGGGGCCATCAATGTGACTGTGACAATATGTCTGATTCTCACACAGACGTATTGGCTGCACCAATTGTGCCTGTGTGAGTGTTTTGCTGAGATGAGTCATGATACACAAAGTCTGAGAGCTTTATGTTACAGTAGAAGTGTATAAAAAAAAAAAAAAGAAAACATGAAACTGTGGCAGGACAAATTTGACTATGGCGGGGGACAGTCTTGGTTAACAATTAGTTGAAGTAGTTAAAAATGGTTGTTAAATGGCTATTTAATTTTACATTGTGCTACTTGCTGTTATTGAAAATGTAATGTGAAATGATTGTACTTTGTACTAAAATACCATGGAATCCATCCATGGTTTTTAGCTTAATAGCCTTTGTTAACCTTTGTGCCTGCAGAGAATGGAGGTTCTGAATATTGGTCAACAGATTGAGGAGCAGATGGACTTTGAGAGGATGTACAAAAGCGGTGGGCTCTACCTTCCACAATAAGTCTAAGTCATTAGCATCCTTTGAATTAATCAGCTGGCTTGCCTATATTGATGGTTTCTCTCTACATGCAGCCTGGGCAGACAATGCGGATGCTTGTGCAAAGCAGTATGCTGGTACTGGTGCCTTGAAGACTGACTTCACAAGGTGAGTTGTGACACAGCACGTCCACTCCTAAACAGTGACACGTGACAAAGGGACAGCCTGAGGATGCACATATTGGCTTGTCGCGTTCTCAGTCATCCAGGTCATGGTGATATCAAGTGCCATTCAAAGTAGGCAACTGGACTGGTTGAAGATTTCTTGAAACCTTCAACCAGTCCAGTGGCTTACTTTGAATGGCACTTGATATATTGGCATGTCAGCCCCCCCATAACTTTCGTTCGGTGCAATGTATTATGCCAAATGATGTCCTGATTTCTTAGCAATGACATACATTTAAGAATGTAAATAATGTCTCGTTGATATTTTATATGTGATATTTTATATCTTGCCCCAGTCTTCAGTTAAAGTACAACCCAGAATTACAATTTGCTTTTCGTGCCTACATTTACACCACCATCGGTTGCCATTTTTCCTATTTAATTTTGCTCAGACTATTCACCAGTTGATTGTATCCAGTAACTTGGACCCAACTTTCACTTGAAACTAAAGCTAACTTTATGTGTAAAATAAGAAAGCAAATGCAACACAGTTCACAAAGTCAATACATGTCCGAAATGGAGAGCATATGACCTCTGGGAAGCATACCTTTCCTCAGTAAATTGATTGCTTTTTGTTTCGATATATTAAACGCAAGCTTGCATCTTGATGCTAGAGGAGAGTTTATGGGTCACCATGGCTCAGATTCATCTGGGGATATTAAACGTTTTATATATAAAGTTGACCCGCCTGTCTCTCTTTTAGGACAGGGAAGAGAACTCAATGGGGCTTGCTGATGGACGGCTGGAACTCCATGATCCGATATTACAAAAATAATTTCTCTGATGGTTTTAGACAGGTGAGTCAAAACATTTTAGTGCCATAGTATATACTGAGGATGTGTATTTTGCAGCCATATTAATACATTAAATATTGTAGTTATTAGTGTATTATTGTAAGGTAATGTAAGACTACCGCCTTTTGACTGAAGGGGGTAGCAGGATGGTGCAGTTACTGTAGTGACTTTACCATTGTGCCATAGTTATTGTGGTCATCAATCTACAAATGAGTCCACTATATTATCAGGGTAAGTCCTTATAATTACTTACTTAATATTAAATAAGTGAAGGGATTTTAGATTGGTTACAGGACACTAGCAAACAACTATGATGGCTATATTTAGAGCCTGTACTCAGATGTGTTGTGGTTATTGTTTTTATTAAGTTCTAGGGATTGCAGGGCAACTGAGTAGTTTATGTCTGGTAAAATCATTCAACAATAATCAATGAGAGAAAAACATTGAAACGGTTGGTCTTCTGCAATGCAGGACTCCATTGATCTGTTTCTGGGGAACTATGCTGTGGAGGAAACTGATTGGACCACTCTGCGTGAGCTCAAGCATTGGAAGTTTTTGACGGTAAGAAATGTTCAGGAAACAAGATTGATAAAAAAAATAAAGTTACACATTGTGTTAACTGTGAATCTGATTTTCTCCTTTTCTAGTTGCCTATCATCATGGTGGTGGCGTTCTCTATGTGTATCATTTGCCTTCTCATGGCTGGTAAGATAAACAATAATGTTAACTCGTGTAAATACATTTGCATACTCTCAATATGGTTTATTTATCTTTAATGTTCCATCGTAGTTACAAAAAGGGATGAAATATGTTTTACTTATTCCTCCACTCACATGGAATGACCTGCTGCCCCTTCTCAGGCGACACTTGGACAGAGACTCTGGCCTACGTTCTGTTCTGGGGCATGGCCAGCGTGGTGACGGGCGGCCTCATCCTCTTTAATGGACGTGACTTTGTAGATACTCCCAGGCTGATCCAGAAGGAGAAGCTGGACTGAATGTGTGTGTGTGGAAAGCAGCTAGGCCCTGGCGAGCTCACCGCCTCATCCTCTAGCTCCTCATCACTTCACCCCCAGGACCAACATCAGCAGGCATGGAGCCTTTACTAACAGAGGGGTGCGTGGAGGAGGGCGCTGGGCAGCAGGGCAGGCCTCGCCCACGACAATGGTGGCAAGACAATAACTGGGAGTGCAAAGGCCGGCTGCTGTCCACACTGCAGTGATTATCATATTGACTGCTTTGTCTGTCCACAGGTTTTGATGGACACTGAACCTCTGTAATTTATTCTAACTTGATGTCATTGTCTCAGATTTGGGAGGAATGCGGCAGGACCTAAGTGAACTTCCACCTTTGTCCTTCGTCATTCCTTTTATAAATGATTCGGAATACTGTTGTGCTACCTTTTATTTTACCATTGCCAATAGATGATGATCCATGTGCAGTAACGCTGTCCTAGGTTAAACACTGCTTGCATTTAGGAACAGATGACCTGTTCCAAAGGCTAGCCAAGATAGTGGTACATCCAAGTTTCTCTATAAATAGGCCTTATGCAAAAAACACTACAACATAATTGTTCAGAGGGTTCTAGAAGGATTATCGGCATTCACAAAATTTCTTTTTGCAGTATTTTCGATTGGTATGGTGAAGATCTATCAAATGTAGTCTGACACTCTGAATTTGACTTAACATCACAAAGCCTTAATCTAAATGAAAACTCATTTGATATATTTACTGCAATTAATTCTTATAGAATATGTGAATAAAACAGACTTTCTTTGCGTTTAACTTCATACCTCCTCTTTTTGTGCGTCAAGATTGTAGCTCAGGTCTGAGGACATGACATGGGCAGCTCTATTAATATTTTTTAAAATAGTTTGAGGCCCTCACATTTGGCTACTGATGCTGCCAAACATGCCTTTGTCTGTTGTAGCTGTACAGTGTGAATAATGTTTTGGATGAGGACCAATGTGTTTCATAGAGTCTAGAACAGTGGTTCTCAATTTAGGGAGGAAGAAGATAAAATGATCCTTTATTGTCCCACAGTGGGGGGCACAGCTTCAGCACTCTAAGCCTTTGCCTTGGGTTTTTCTTAGGGATACATCATATACCAGTCCATGTCGCTGCTGAACCAATCTTCCATTCATCTCAACTAGTTTCACCTTTAATGATTGTGCCTGTGACATGTCTGGTTTTAAAAGAACAGTTGCTGGCTGAAAACCAAACTCCTATAAGGTTATCACAGGTCTATATTGCCGTATGATGAAACTCTAGAAATTATACATTTAGAATGTTTGAGACTCTCCACTATATGCTGAGGTGAAATGTTCTATTGCATTAGTAAATGATATATGGATTGAAATGAAATACCTGCTTGTTTAAAGTGTATCTGAAACGTTGATACATTGTTTTTTTTTTATTTATAATCTTGTCAGATGGAACCAAGAGACAAGTTATCTTTATCTTCTTCAGATGTTGTTGAAATTGTAATTTATTCATCCTAATTTTCACTTTGATGGTAGTTCCCGAACAAATCGTTGATTTAAAATTAAACATATCCTCACGGTCTGTCATTCTAAACCCTGCAAGAAACAGTCAAATGTTTTTAGTGTCATTCATTCAGTGCAGCTTTCCGCCCCGTCCAGACATCCTGATGAAGGATAAAGATGAAAAGATACAATATCTGAACACTAAAGTCCGATTTGTGGCTAACATGATCGCATTCTACTACTTTGCATTCTGTTGAGTTTGATCTGATTTGGATGAATGTATGAATGTATGAAATGATTTCACCCTTGCCGTTATCAGATGATCGATTCAGCAAGTAAACAAAACCTCAGCGACTGTAGCAGGTCACAACCAAGCAGGTCCTCATGCAGTTGTTTCTATGGTCAAGCATCATAGAATAACACCGCTCAGTCCAAGTTATAGCCTCCATCTCGTGTTATCAAATCTTATGTAAGGTTCAGGGACAACAAACGCAATTCAATGAAATGGCGCATTTGTTGGAGATCGTTTTCTAGATGAAGCCACATTTGCAACTATAGTGAATATTTGATGCATTAATATAATTTAAGGGGGTCAAAGTTACAACAAACTACAATGTGCGAGTTGATTGTATAACGGTGTGGCTCACTGATTTAATCGTTTTGCGAGACGCACTGATCAGGGTTGATCGCTCTGGCATTGTTTTGTTGTCTCAAATGTTTTTCATGACATTTTGATTCACTGATAAGTTAGAAACATACTATGGACCCACAGCATTAAGTAACATTAACAATAAGAAAAACTAAACGTGCATGGTGGTGAAAGAATTAATTCAAGGGATGGACACAATATCATAATGACTATAATGTTCAGTTTTGTTGAGACCACATTGGATTCAGACTGTCAGTCTGTACATTGTGTGAAAAGCTGGATATTTGTGCTGCTGAGGTTGGTGTAGGAGAAACTGGAGACTGGATCTATATACATATGATCCTTTATTCCAACGTTCCACTTCTCCTTTTCCAGGTCTTTACTCCCTTATCTTTTTTTCTTCAAGTCATACTGCTGTCTTACGGTACTTTTTAATGAGAGGGACTTTGTCCGATTGTATAGATTAATATGTATTTCATTCATGTTTAACTGCAACTTTACATTTTTCTTCATTGTCAATATCTGCTGAACTGATGTTGTAAAAAGCTCTTTAGTAATTACGGGAATTATTTTCTTGTCTGATGTTTCTGTCACTGAAAACTGCAGACTGCCAATAACAAACTTACTTTGTCTTTGATTATTGTAATGTCCTACTTTTTCTCTGTTAGGTCAACAGATGTGAAACAACGTAAGCTCAGAGGTGGAAAGTAATGTATTTGATCTCACCACATTTAAGTGAATGTAATATGTGAACACTTGTGTCCACAGCAGATCAGAGCTGTACAATCGGTGACAAAGACGAAATTCCAATGCAGTGCTGAGACAAATGCTGCTTTTATGAAGGTTTGGAATGCAGAGAGGAATGGGAATTAGTGTGTGCAAAGTTGTACTTGGTACCACTGTGAATTTACAACAACCATGACTGAGCTCTTGCGTAATATGTGGAAAAAAAAGGGGGAAGCTCACAGACGCAATACCATAAAAATTGGTGACTCATGTTTTCAAACTATAGAGCCAATCAATGTTATGCAGTATCAATAAAAACTAATGTGGGACCCTTTCAAGGTAGCATTTATGTCAGGAAACTGCTGTGACATGCATCATGGGGACATCTGCTCTGAGGAGTCTCTGAACCTTACATGTCAACCCGCATCATTTATTATTCATATAATCTTTTGAGAATGTTGTTATTGTTTATTTTATTTTGTATACACTATTACGTATGCTGCTGTATGATGTCTCATTGAGAAGCAATAACGTTTCTATTGTATTCTATAAACATAAAATCATTCATATGTACATATGTCTCCATTGCCAACAGGAATATGGGACTGTTACATTTAATTGTTTTATCATTTTTCCATGAGATGTTTACTACTGTTCATTTCAGATCACATCATCAGTTTCTGTCAGTTCATAGGATGTTAACAATGAAGTTACACATAAGATTAGACACTTTTATGATGTTGTTATTTTAACAGTCTTGCTCTTACAGGAAACAAACAGGAAAGTATGTACAAAGCGATTCCCCCGAGTATTGCCTTATTGTATGTTTATTGTTTCCTTGCTTGATGTTTCGTCTATCTCTATTGAGATTCCTTATCAATCATATTATTTTATGGTTTTTGCTATTTCATTTTATTTTGTACTTTGTAACATTGTAAAAAAAAGCTTTTATTTTATGTTGTGATAAGCATAACTGCCTTGCTTGGATATGAGGACTGATAATCACAATGTGAAAGAAACCTTCAATGAGAACTACATCCTTAAATCAAAACACCATCTACATTTAATTTCAAGGTACAACCTCCACAACAATATGGAAAGCCATCGAAAAGTGTGTTAACAAATGGAATGTTAACATGTCTGTTTGGATCAATTAAATGGATTGATCCATTCATGTCTAATAATAATAGCATTATATAATATTTTTATCATATTAGTTTATCCTATTAAGTTTCAATATCAATATCTAATATTGTTTTGGACCTCTACCACCCCCCCCCCCGACACACACACTTCCAATAGTTGATGGTGTTTAAACTCCTGAAAATGAACAATTCATTATTACCTTCAAGATTCAAGAATGTATTGGTCATAGGTTCAACAATTGCAGATGCTTGCAATGCAATTCTTAAGTCTCGTACTCCTCGACAGTGCTGAATGAAAAAGAGTGCTCAGTGCGGCGGCGTGCAGAACACTTTGTCGCTGGGGTGGTTTGAGTCTTTGAAAATCCTGTTGGCCTTCTTCCTACACCACTGTGATTAGCAGTACTCCATGGAAGGCAGCTTTGACCTGGTGATGTGCTGGGCTGTCTTCGGCTCCCTCTGTAGAGCCTTTCAGTTGAGGGCGGTGCAGCTCCCGTACCAGGCCGTGATGCAGCCACTCACACAGTATCATGGGGTCCATGTTGAGCCTCCTCAGCCTGCAGAGGAAGAAGAGCAGTTGTCTGGCTGTCTTGGTAATGGAGTGTGTGTGGTGAGACCAGGTCAGTTCCTTGCTGACGTAAACACAGAGGACTCTGAAGCTGCTGACTCTCTCCCCTGGGGTCCCATTGATGGAGAGGGGGGGAGGGGGCAGTATATTCCAAGTAAACCTGGTAAATATGGGATTTAAATCTGGGCAACGTGCAATGCTGGGATCAGCTATGCATGAAACATGCAAGTACAGTATACACTGGAAAATCCGCAAGTAGAGTGACAGAGGAAAAACAAGGCATGAAGGTGGGCATGACACAGGGGCGTCAAGGGCGCAACATCACCTGTGATAACTTTCTCACATCCTATGCCCTTGTGTTTTATAAAAAAAAGCTTGTTATATTTTACCTTTTTATGTACGGGTCCATTTTGACCTGCAACACCACAAAGGTTACTAAAGTTAATAATACAAAGTTCTATGCAAAACTTTTTATTTTATTTTATTCTTATATTATGGTCAGACAACATAATGATCTACTGTCATCACGTTAGGGAATATAATGAGTGAATTTAATCCCCTTTTTAACTTAAAAATATGTGGTGTAATTATCGTGGCACCATAAAACACAATTACAAGGGGGGTGTTATGGTTAAGAATGCATTATAAGTTCGTTATGATGTCGTTCATCTTTCGAACACAACACATGGGGTATATGACTGCATGTATGCATGTATATGTATATGTGTGTGTTTTGGACATGTGTCTGTAATGTGTCTACACAACAAAGGAGTGAGGAACCTCGGGGATTAATAATGTAAGCCTTCTTTTGCACTAATGAATCCATGCTTAAATGTTCTTTATGTTCTTTGTACAATTTGGATATAGAGGCATTAAAGCAGCACGGAAATTTGAAAGGAAGTGGCGCTGAAGCGACCTAAAATAATTTCAGCTTGCCTGGAGAGAAAACCTGATATTTAAAAAGTACTGTACTGCGAAAAAAAACAAACACTTCTCTATATCAAGGGAAGAAAATAAGAGCAACCCATGGTTCCTCTTAATAAGAATCAGAATCGCTTTTATTGGCCAAATGTACAGGTACACAGGAATTTAACTTGGTGTGCAGCACATATGAATAAACACATAAGACATATGACATAAATTAAGAGATAAGACTGTTGAAGTCACGTTTAAGGGTCCAGTGGCCTTACGTGTTTGATAACAATCTAAGTGTCTAAGAGTAGTTCAGTTACAGAGAATATATACACTATGCATCAAGTGAAGGGATTGTTGTCGTTGTAGATATAAAATATTGTATGTGTTATAAACACTGTACCCAGGCTGACAAAACCTTCTTTAATATAAAAATCTTAACCTTTCTCCCCAACAAATGCTGATGTCCTGCAGTCTCTCTCGCTGCCAAAGGGAAAACTTGTCAAATCTTCCTTACACAAGACTTCATTCCATTCAATAAAATATTTCCTGAACACTGTATGTCTCTGTAGTAGTCACGAAAGGGATATAATGGACCAAAAGAAGCAATTACATAAAAAGTGGGAACTATTCCATCGAATAACTTGTTTAGATGTGAATACATTGACTGTGCTTTCGTTGGCTGTAGAGCCCTTATGTTACTGTCTTAATTGACTGTCATTTAACAGTAAAAGAACAACTGCATATCAGAATGTTGAATTGAGTTATCTCAGCTGTCTTCACCTGATGTGAAAGAAACCTTCACGGAAGATCAAAGCGTCTCTGGATTACCATTTTTCACCTTGGACAAACTGCTATCATGTTACCAAAACTCCATAGCTAGCATTGGTGGCTCCTGACAAATCTCTCAGGTGGGGCGATTGCTGCGATGATGGCTAGGATGAAGTCACATAGCTGACCATGTGTCACTTAAAAATGTGGACGTTCAACCACTGGATGCATCATCAGACATTGTTCCTACTGGGCAGTATTTTTGAATAGCTACATCAAGTTCATAGTTAATATCTTAAGAAAAAAAAAAACACTTTCTTACTCTACAATGAACGTACAATTCTGCTGGGGCCCTTAACAAATAAATGATCATGTACCAGTTTGTCCTCATAAAAGCTAAAGTAAAATAAGCTTCTTTGATATAGTCAGAATATTCCTATTATACCTGATGAATGATTTTAGTTGCATTATGATTTGATTAAACCATAAAATTCGATGTTGGCAAAGCTTTCCCTTAAAGGCTCGACGGAGTTACTCCTCTCTTGCCATGATGAGCGTGAACACTCATAGTCTGCTCTGCTGGAAAAATAAAAAAACACGTTTTACCTTTAAGTCTACAGTATGTCTAAATCACCCTTACACAGCAACAATTGAAGTGTTTAAGAGTTGAGTTCCACTCCCAAAGTCTAATTTTAACACATTCTGATTCAAACCAGGTTCAGTGTTGGAGTTATTTGACACAGTTGATCACATCGGTGTTAATTTAACTCTGCAAATATATAATTAGACTCCGCCCACGCAGGGCACGCATTTCAATTCCTGGCTAGAGTGAGTATCGGTGCCATTTTCTTCCTTGACATGCAGTTTTACAAGGTAGATGCAATTAAGTCTTCTACAATACAAAAAAAGTAATTGATGCTCTTCTGCGAAACTCATCCTGGATCTGAAAGACAAATAATGAAACCAACTTAAAAGCCTCAAATATTACAAGTGTACATATTGTTCAACATTTTTTTAAAAGCAAGAAGCAACCTAATTCTGATCATCATTTTTATATAATTTTTGTGACACACAATGCCTGGTTTCCAACACCTGTATGCGAGTGGTATGCCACCATCATCGGATGTCTTGTTGAAAGGGTCAACAACACATTTTTGAAATTCTTAGTGTGCCTCACAACTTAAAAAGCTGTGTTTAGCTTCAAAAGCGCATTGTCCGTACACCAACCAGAGGCCCATATTCTTCAATCAATGCAGGATAGTGTTCCAAAAAATGGTGTTAGGGTGTCAGTTTCTCTTCAGGAAAAATCGGTCACAGTGTTTAGATATTTGATATGTCTTTTAAAGTCTGAACAACCTGCCAGGCAGAATCACCCTCAGGTACCCGCGAACCAACAATGAGTGGCAACAACCGTATTAAGGCCCAATTTTCATGGGCATTTCCAAAAATGTCATGTAATGAATCTGGTGGGTACCCAGAGACAAAGTGAAAATGATTCAATTTATCAGTCAATGGACACAACCGCTTTACGCCAAAGCAATGGGTTAAATTTGGATTTTCTCTCACAGTTTGCACATGCCTCCTTTGTCCGAGGTGGAAACACTCCAGACCGCACTTCCTGTGTCTGGTACTCTGAAGAATGTCCAAGACAAAATCTACAGATGTACGGCCCTGTGAAACTTTCAACTAGTCCACTAGTTGAAAGGTTGTATCAGCTACAACACAGTGTACAGTCCCTTTAATAATTTTTCCAACACTGGAAATGAAAATCCCTTTCTGTTCTAGAGTGGCAAGATCTTTCAAGAGTGGTTCCAAAACTGCCTTGTATTCAAACTGTTTGACATCAACAGCTTTGCAAAGTAAAGCTAGGTGTAGTGACGTTAATGCAGATTACAACTTGGATGGGATATTTGCCAAAACCCAATAAACTGTTATTTTGTGTTTTTTTCTCGAAGTTCCTAGTGGGTTACACACCTCAAAGTCGTCAACGTAAAGAATTATAGAGAGTCTTGTTTCTTCTCCAGTATAGAAGTCATTTTGCTTGCAACATTTTCCATCAAAAATGTACTTAATATATCCAGTACTGTTTGAATGTCTGGATAAGATTCATAAGACAATAAAGGACTTTCAATTCAATTCCCTCTACAATGTCTTTTTTCTTCAAGACTTCCTGCAAAGTCTCAAGAACAGGCACATATTGAAAGGTCTTGTTCGTTTGAGAATCAAGAATATATTCAACAGGATCAACACACTGGAAATGCACCTTAAAATACCTTCTTCTCTTAAAAGCCCGAACCAAATGGACCATCTGCTCCAAGTGCTGTACTAATGGGATGGAAGTTGCACAACTGTGCTGCCAAGTCAGCTATGATGGCTTGGTCAACATTGCATTTATTCAATGTCAATGTTGAATCAAGTATGTTTCTGACAACTGCAACAGATGCTGAAGAAGAAATGAACTGAAGGTCTTCAACCAAGGCATCAATGCACTTCACAGAGGCATTATAGATGCTCTCTAGCTTCAGCAGAAGTAAGCCAATTCTTTGAAGAACTGAGTACGATGCTCTTTCCTGATCACAATCTAAACTAGTGCCCTCACCATCGCTGGCCTCTGGTAAATCAGAATAGTCAACTGTCTGATTATGGTGACTCTCATGATGATTCCTGGCTGTAGACTTTCTTCAGCTGCATGGCATCTGGACAAATGTGTGCGAAGGGCTCCCTGTGTTTTAAATGTGCAAGGGCAACTGTCATATAGACATGGCTGGGATTGCCCACGACCAGATGTTGCGTGTGGTAGTCTGTAATGCTTTAGTAGATTCCCCTTTGTGGCAGACAAAGACTTGCAGATCTTACACTGCCATCCCATACGCCAAAACCTAAGGTAATAAGAAAAAAAAGGTCTTGTTTTGATAACTTGTAGTAATGCAAAACAATGTACAACTGCTAACAGTTAAAGCAATTGCGTTATACATTATTCGTTAACTAACAACAATAATTAAACAGGTCTTACCTTTGGGAAAACGTTAGTCCCTGAAATGTGTGGCAGATGATGGTTGATGTCCATGTGGCGCAAAATGCCTTGGGCGCAAGTGTAAGGTGATCTCCCAATGAGTAACATTTATCAATTTTGGATGGATTTTGGTGGATCTATGATTTGGTGGATCCATGGACTGGATCCGGACTGCCAGGAGTTTCTTGACTGTATAAACAGGACCACCATCCCACACACACCTTCTCACTCTCATGCTTAGGCATGGAATAGTAGGTTAGATTAACACTTTTTTTTAGGTTTTGTTAATAAACGTTTTGTTAATGCGATCTGATTTCTGATTAATATCGCACAAGAACGAGTATTTCCCGTCCTGCTCCTCATTCAGCGCCAGTTTGTCCGTTCACCACCATCAACGGCAGGCACAGTTACCAAGACCTTCTAGTTTGTGTCCCATGTTATTGTTAATTCCTGTGTCCTGCGATCCAGTGCGTTCCTGTGCTCCTGTCTGTGGCTCCCCTGGTTCCCTCCTCCGTGCCTCATTCTGGACTTCCTGCTCTCTGGTGCCTCCTCGTTGCTGCTCCGCCCTCGGTGCCTCTGGATCCTCATCCCTACCTCTTCCAGTGCTTCACCCTGCTGGCCTGCCTGCCTGCTTCCCCCGTCACCTGGAGACACCTCTCAATAAACCTATTGAATTGCCATCCCACTTAATAAGCTGTGGTTCCCCTCAATGTAGAATGCTGACTAAGGTCAAATTCTATTAATCAATATAAATATTGATTTGAATTATTATTTTTAATAGTCTTAATTTGATTAGCCATAGGCTCTGTAAAGTTATATTAAGCAACCCTGAGCAAAAATTGTTATTACGTTATTTGAATGGAAATGAGTTAGTAGTCATCACTTTTGAAGCCATGGAAATGACTGACAAGAAAATATCTGAAATAGTTCTCTGAAAGTTCATGACACAGTTGTTGCACTTTTGAATTAATTTATAATATATCTGCAGTCTGTCCTTCAGATGCTTTCCTGGATTATTCAGGACAAAGAAACTCCCTAAAAGTGCCTAGAAAAGACCAGGCCCTAAAACGGTCCGTGTTTAGTTCTCTCTCCTCGCCACTCCCTCAGAGAGAAGACTTAAATCTTATGGATTTTCACAAAATACGTTTGCCAAAATTAAAACTACTTGGGAAAACAAACTGGGCGTGCAATTGAGTGATGATATTTGGGAAAAAGCCATAGATCGTGTTGCCTCTACCACTTCTTGCGCACGTCTTGGACTAATACAATTTAAAGTTATACATAGGGTACATTTCTCTAAATCACGACTGTCTAAGATTTTTCCGGAAGTTGAAGACAGATGTGATAGTTGCCTTGGCTCTCCTTGCACTTTGAGTCATATGTTTTACCTTTGCCCCAACCTGCACAGTTTTTGGTCTAGCTTTTTCTCCACATTGTCTAAGGTTCTTGGAGTGACTCTACCTCTATGTCCGCATATTGCCATATTTGGGGTTCCAGATGGTTTGGTTGCATCAAGTCTTGTTCAAATAGACACTATGGCTTTAGTTTCGTTACTTGCCAGACGCACCATTCTGCTACACTGGAAAGCTACCAAATCCCCTTCCATCTCTAAGTGGCTAAAAGAAACCATGTTTTTTATGAAGCTTGAGAAAATAAAATATACACTGAGAGGTTCAACTGAGCGATTCTTTGATAAACGGCGCCCATTCATAACTTACTTTCAAAATCTTACATGTCACGCTACTTTTGCATTTTTCTTTCTGCGTGTCAACTGGACTGAGAAGGGGTGGGCTGGGACAGGTTATTGTTCTTTCTTCTGTTTGTAAAATTGTAATTTACTTAATAAAAAGATATGGGAAAAAAAGAGAGAACCCCTAAGCCCTATGAAGATCTTATTCTTTTCCAGGCTGGGCTGGGATGATGGTCTGCAGAGGTACCGGAGGAGGCTGACCATAAGGCGGTATATATGGGTCTTTGGTTTTATAAAAGCAATTTCAGAAAATGGCACAAGAAAGTGTTTTCTCACAACAACAATACCAGAAAGTTCCATCATTTATAGTACTTTGATGCATATGTTGCTGTTACTCATATTGGCAATACTTCTGTCATTGTAGTGTTAGACTGATACCATAATGGGTAATCTTTATCCTACGCGCATGCAAACAGCTTGAAATGTAATTAAGGCACATTTTGCTCACACTACTTGCATTCTTTAAATCAACAGATTACCAATATCCTTTGTGAGATCTACCCCAAGATGGCTGAGCAACAGGGAGCCTGGCTTATTCACAAGGCTATGGGTAAAAAGCGGAAGATGACATTTGTATATGCTTTTATTTTTTAAACCATGATTAAATAATTGTGTCATTCATTTGAAATGTATGATCCTTCCTTCAAACTGTATGGAAGAAATGTTTGCTTTAACCCTAACAGAAGGATTGGGTCAGAGAAAGCTCAATCTGGTGACCCCGGAGGAGGAGGGCTACTCAGGGGCCAACCTTGTGAAGACCTGGGAAGGCAAGCGTTGCCTGTAAATAATGCCCATCCGGCAAACACTGGACACCTCTCCCTTGGCCCTCACAGCCCCTGAGTGCCAAAGGCACGGTGCATGACTTTCAGAGAAGATGTGCCTTTGCAGCTTATAGGCATTCATAGTGAATCTATGCAGATGAGTGGCCCATGGCACACATTGGAGGCACTAAAGAGAACAGTCCCCATCAGCATAACCCATAATTTTTGTTACTCTTTTTCTTTATACCCCCTGTGATTGTTTGATGTGCTCTCTTATAGACCCATCACAATGACTTTGGGGATGACATTGATTTTTTCAACACTGAACGCGAACAAAACTAAAGTTTGATCCTTGTAATAGTTCATGCTGTGAATGTGTATAACTATGATGTGAAAGAGTAACAATAACATTTTACAGGTTTTACCCTTATATTTATTTTTAACTTAAGATTTTAAACATTAAAATACGTTTTTGCCATCTGTGTCTTTATGAAACATTTATTCCTGTGTTTTGTGAATCCTGTGAGATTTGGTTTTGTTCTTTTACGTTTGTTTTCTTATGTCACAGGTTGCTTGTCCATTGTGTGGAGGGGTCTTTTCAGAGAGTCTCATTAATGCCCATGCTGAATTTTGCGGGGTAACAGAGGAAAGGTATAGTCATTTCAGGAAATGTATGTCCATGTTGTTGAATTTATTACTTGTGCACTTGGATGATATTCTCATTTCTTTGTATGGTCACTTTATTACCCCCACTTTTACCAAGGCTGTACTACATTTGAAAATCTGCTGGATCCAGGTTTTAGTTAAAGAAAATATAAGAAGATGTTACATCATTCCAGTGCCATTGACACCGAAGTGACAGAGCCAAGCACAAGTGACCGGACCATACTAGTGCAGAGCAGGTATGCAGAGAAAATAAATTGCGAGGAGATAATGTTTAGTGCCAGAGCGGAATGTTTTACAATATCTGTTTCTGTGTTGTAGCTTGTCAGACCTCCTGCAAAACCTAAAGGGCAAAATAGATCGGTAAAAAACATTTAAAATAAACATCACCACATCACGAAGTAGAGTCAGAAATATGGTTGTATAACCCTTAACATTATTTCTACTTTGGGTATCTTGTCATTTGTGTGCTGACTAGACTTTTAGGTATTTGTAATTGGAGGAGAGAATCCGCAGGAGTACCAGGAGGACACTCATGATCCGTGAATAATGAAGCATCCTTCTGTCAAGTCTTTTTGCCAATGGATTACGGGCCAAGCCCATATCCCTCTGATGGAGGCAGAGAAGAACACTTTTAAATTGATTGTACATTTTGATCATGAGCGTGCACTCAAGTACGGGGGACATTGAGTGTTTTCAGGTCCTGAAAGGGAGTATAAGCGACCCTTGGGAATGGGGGAGCCAGGTATCAGGTCTATAACACAGTCATTAGGTCTATGTGGCGGCAGGGAAGTGACTCGGGCTTTACTAAACACTTCCTTCAAATCCCAATAGCAGGCAGGCACCTTGGACTTGTCGGGGAAAGATTGGTCCTGAACTTGGATAACGTCAGTTTTAGTCATATCTGTGCATGTCGCTTGGATAAGATATTGGGTCTCCGTCTGTCTAACATGGGAAGTGTCAAAATCACTAGTCATCTTGCCCCTCAAACATGAATGTTCACACTCAGAATGACTTCTCCCCATCCCTCAATTCTCCCAGATTGCCAGTCTACATGTGGGTTGTGCTTAATTAGCCAAGGTAAACCTAGAATGAGTGGGTGCTGAGCAGAGTCAAATTAATGGAAGATCATGTGTTCTCTATGCATCTCATTTGTGATTATCTGAATGGGCTCAGTACAACAGGTAACAGTAGACAATAACCGGCCATCCAGTGCACTGGCTTTCAACGGCTGCTTCAAAGGAACAGCGACAGGATTCCATTTTTGAACCAAACCCCAATCCATTAAACTGTCATCTGCACCAGAATTTATTAGAACCATGTGGGTCGAAATATGGCTATCTATTTTTGCCTTTACTGGTGTCAAAGTACTAGGAGGGAATTCTGTAGACAGTCGGCTCATCAGATACCTCTTTGTGACTGAGGAGCCCGACCTATTCACTGTGCAGGAAGCCAAGAGGTGTCCCTGCTCCCCACAGTAGAAACACCTGCCTTCCTGTAAGCGCCAAAGTCGTTCCTCAGGAGTCAGCTTTGCATGAACCAACTGCATGGGCTCCTCCGAGGCTCTTCTTTTGGGGGCAATATCAGAAGGGGGTTCATTGTGCAGATCACAATGAACGATGAACGGGTGACAGTCACCTGAATCTCCGGAGAATCGATCTGGAGATGCCAGGCGAGGCGGTGAAGCACTGTGTTGCACATGGTCAGCTGGAGCAGAAGGTGTGGGAGCAGCACCAGTAGACGTAGGGGATGAGCCGGCTTCCAAGTGAGATAGAATGTTAAAGCTGCTCAGCAAGCTGATTCACTTGACTATTGACCGAGGCTTGAAAGTTTTACTGGCGACCAGTCAGGTCCCTCACTCCCAGGTTGATGACATTCAGCTGCTCCTCGTGCTGATGTAATTTAGTTAACTGAACTCGCAGAGCTAATTTCAATGTCTCTGAATCAGCTGGGTCCATGTTAAAACCAGCTTTTATTGTTATGAACTGAGACACAAGGACTAGGACCCAAATGCAAGACTCAGAGGCAATAGTCCACAGATCTGTAATCAAAGAATATAATCCAAAAAACAAAATCACACTTTAATGGTAAAAAGGTTTTCCCAAAAGAATCTAATCCCAAAAACAACATGTAAAAAGGTTTTCACAAAAACAAAACTCACTTGCTGTGAAAAAGTTTTTTTTCAAAATCACAGAATCCAAATCGTGGTTACAAGGACAAGGAGTTTGCACGTAGTCAGGGCATGAACACATGACGAATTGGCAAAGAAAAAAAAGAACACAAGGGCCATTTAAGGATTATGGGTAAAAGGCACGGGTGGAAACTATCAAGGTGGAGCAAAGCAATTTCAAAGGTAGGAAAACAAACAAAGGCAGGAAGTATGGGATCTGAAACAGGAGCGGAGAGTTACTTTTGAAAACAAAACAGGAAGTGATCCCACACCGGCCTAACAAGATGTTTGACATAACTATTATAATAAGGATATACCAAAAAGGTTAAAATATGCTCATGCAAAACATAAAAGTATAACGGCAGCTTCAACCAAAGTCTGCCGGAAACCATCATCAGGAGCAGAGCAACGAGTCAGAGCCGAGACGCTACTCCTCCAGAGATGCAAGGAGCCACAAGGCTTTCACCTGCACTGAAACAGCACAGCAAGGACCGTACGCAACGCACCTCATCTCTTTTCAAAGGACTGGTGACAAACTGGGCATGACACAGATAAGATTAGACTACATGGCTGAAGCATTCCAGGGTTGAACTGTGACAAATGAAATGGGTATCAATCTGATGATTCCACCTTAGAGTATGTGTTAATGTGTCCTTACAATGGCAGGATTCTAGGGATGCTAATTATGCTTCAGAAAGACACAAGGTCTAGCTTAGAAATAATTCCTCTTCCTTAAACTTAAACCGTTATCAAAGTAACTCGAATTTGGCCTTCCAGGCCGAGTGGCGATTAATACCTCCTGAACGCCATTGTTCTCACACGTTCTCACATGAGGACGTGACAAAGCCAGTCAAATCCATACAAACAAACACACACACACACAAACACACACACACACACACCTGCTTAGGCATGAAATATTAGGTTAAATTAAAGCATTCTATGTTTTGTTTATGTTTTGTTAATAAATGTGTTGTAATGCAATCTGATTTCTGATTAATATCAAACAAGAACGAGTATTCCCCACCTCTGCTATGACTAAGGTAAAATTCTATTCATCAATATAAATATTTATTTTAATTATTATTTTTGATAGTCTTAATTTGATTAGCCACAGGCCCAGAAAAGTTTACCTAGACCAATGGTTCCTCATTTGAGGTTAGTCTGATACAAGTTGATTAAAAGCACGTACTATCAATGAAATGCTTGAATGGATCTTATCAAAAAAAAAGGTTTCAACTGATTGGGTTAAAGTTGATGGTAGAGTATAAAGCTGGACTAGTTGTTTGCTGTTTACTCTGTTTTGCGAGTTAAAAAGGAGCTCTGACAAAATGTTAAATGTTTCACTATTTTGAAAGTGTTAAATTAACGCTGGAGAGTGTGGCGCTATATAAACCCTGAAAAAGTGTTGAAATCAACTCTGTGAGAGTCAAAAGTCAAAACAGTGGACTTTTTGCTTTGAAGGGTCTCTGATTGGTCCAACAGTGATCCAATCAGATTGGCGAATGGTAATATCCGGAGCGAATCTAAGTAAGCAACTGGACTAGTAAAAAGTAAATGGGTGAATGATATTCAGACTTTTTTGTGTGTGGCGCAAGGAGGGCAGCGCACTATCAACTTAACAATCATTTTCCATGATCCACACAGATCTCAACATCAAGCTAGAAGCAGATAAAGTTATAAAGAATAGTTAATTATTACTCATGATGTCATATTTTACTATCATCTTTGATTTCACTTTAGTTGACATCAGACTAGTTTTTAATGGCAACAGTATTTATCAACATTTCATGGCACAAAAAAGAAAACAGCTCATACTTGTAATTTTCTTTTTTTTTTTATCAATAAATCAATCAATGAATGGCATATATCTACAATATGTACACAGTTTACAGGTTTGTGGGTAAAATGTATGTGTTCAAATACCACTCGTTCATACTGAACTGGTGTTCTGAATAAAAATGGTCAAAAAAATAAAATAATATATATATATACTGTATATATATATACTGTATGTCAAACATTATATCTTAAATGTTGAAAAAAAAACTGGAAAATCATGTCATTTGAAAAACCCTCTTACAGAGAGATCAAATAAATCTGCATACCAGACAACTCAGTAAAAGCTATTAATACATGTCTGGACTACTAAAAGATACAATTTATTACACAATTTCATGCTTCAAAATACTGACACTTATTTTTGTTATCATATGAAAATATAGCTAACCAAAACTCCACAAATAACTAGGGCAAATACATTTCCTCATATATATTCCTCATAGATATGTATACACACACTACAAACACACATACATAGTATCGCCATTAAGTAAACTAATGTCATATTTGACATATTTTGTTATAATTTCAATAAACTATATATACATAAACAACCCCTTGCATTTATAAATTATGTACTGTTGCCATGCTCAGCTAGAAGACAGGTCTATGTGTCATTGTCTGTCACTAAGCAGACCTTGTGCTTACAATTGACTGCCTCTTTGGACGTTTTCCATTTTTCCTGCAGAATACATACAGAGCTGTGAGAGGAACGCAGCTGACGGATGACACCAGCAGCAGTCCAATGAAGACTTGACCAAAGACAGGGTATTCCATCACCACCGTCTTACCCTAAGAGAGCAACAGGTACAGTTAATAACAATCACATGTCTAGCTAGGCAAGATTGGTTGCTGTTGTTTCTTTCTATTATCGCTGTTGATAGTGCCGGTTGCGTATTATGTGTTAAGAGTGACCTAATGCTCTTTACACCCTTTCCATCTTTTTTATGTTTTTGGAACCTCCCATAGCTATGCTATATGAATATTAATTCAGTATTGTCTGACCACAGCACATACTCACTCCGAGGGATTGTTCTCATTGGCATAGTCAAGACATACAAAAATTTACTGGTTGTAATCATCTCATGGATGGGTAGGTGGTGGTCTAGCGGCTTAGGAAATGGACTACAGACCAGTGGGTTGCTCGTTAGAGGCCCCCACAACATCAGAATGATGGCCAATATTTGACTTTAAATTCCTGCAAGAACTTCTTGCATAACATGCAACTTGTACAGAAAAACTTCTTAATGATGATATTTTACCATCACATATTTTACTTCTGTTCTTCATCATCAGTACTGTATATTATGTCTTTACGCACACCCTTTGCTTTATTCATGTTAAGGTTATGATATGGATAAAGAAATGTAATTCTTTATATTCCTGTGAAATATCAATGATATCTATCTTTTTCTTTTTTTTTGCCATATTTTGTTACATCTTTGGAAACACTTTCCATATTAACCATCCAAAAAATGTGACCGTTCTTTTTCTTACATTATACCATATTCATGCAATTTAGACATTTTATCTCTGAATAAAGAATAAACCTGTTATAATGGAGAGAGTCTGCCTTTTCTAACTACATCATTGTTTATCATAATAGGCTATTCTGTGTTTAGCATACTTACCCCTTTAGTTTTGGGGATTATCCCTGTAGGGACCCATTTGTGTTTATATGGAATTACGTTTCCACTAGTTAAATATAGGCAATTTGCATTAACAGAATCAGCAGCCGCCAGCAGTTTCAATTACAACATATAACCTAGAAGAGCTAGAGCCAGCTTCAATTAGACTCTACAGAGTCTGCCTTTAAAAGTTGCATCAGTCAGGGTTTAGTGCAAGTGTAGAAGTTGAATGTGGTTGTGGGAATTAGCAACTCTGGATTTGACTATATATAACAGTGATGAGACAAAGCTGAGTCATCAGGAAGTGGAAATTGGTTCTGGCTGGCTCCAGCTCAACATGACTCCTGTGCATTCACACATTTGCACCAGCTGAACGACGAAGTAAAAAGCCAAAGCTCACCAGTTCCTGGTTCCATGCTTGGTATGTTGGTGTCCCTCCTTGGATGTAGTTGATGATGTAAAAGATAAATATAGCGATAAGGAGAAGGGGACTGATGAATTTCCACATGAGCTTCCAGTACAAGTTTGGGGGATGGCCAAGCATGTCTTCTATGTCTTTTTCAAACCTAAAATTAACAGAAAACATTATGAAATTATGATATAATATAATCATATATGATATATTATTATTCAACTAAAAACATTTTTTGAGGAGAATGTTATCGTTGCACGTGGGACAAACTACTCTGAGCAAAAACCAAAGCTCAACTAAGGGCAATATACGTGGGTACAGCTGTTTGACACAAATATACAAACCTTTTCATCCCATAGATGTAACTAACAGTTACTACCTCGATGAGGACAACAAACAGCAGAGAGAAAGTGGCTCCATAATCATTAAACATGGTAAACCAGTAATTCCCTGATCTGGTGGTGAAGCCGAGGCCCAGCAGGAAACAGAAGACACACACTATACCTGCAAGCAAAACACACCCAGTCACTGATTTGCATTAACTTACGATATTCCAATGTTTTAACATTCACAGCACAGCAACACATAGGTTACCCTGTTACATTAAGCAGCAAACACAAATATTAGCAAAGAGATGGTCGCATACAATAAGTCTCTAAACCACTACAAAGCTGTATCTTACCGTTAAACATCTCATTGCTCAATTGGGAAAAGATCTTGAAGTCTCGTAGTGGGGTCACAATGGCGGTGATGTTGCCCAGCATGCTGCCCATTCCCAACAGCAGGAGCATTGAGAAATACAACACTGACCACAGCTGAGGCAATGGCATATTTTGAATAGCCTCACTGTACACAATGAAGGCCAGACCTGTTCCCTCGACGGCCTAAAACAGAGGGAATTTGTGAGTGTAATAAACATTATATATAACTGACAGTGTATTAAAAGGTTCTGTTATTGCAATCTATCTAATCTCAATGGAATGGATTCTTCATCCACTATAGCGGTAACATATCACACAAATGGCCACATATTGTTGTACACGCTAGTTGCACGGGTGCACAAAACAGTAGATGTCACAACCAGTCTTTTATTTATTTATTAATTAATTCACTAATTTATGTGCATTATCCTACTATTAAGCCAAATTCTTACTTTATCAAAAAAATTATTTTGTATGGCTAAAAGTACACGTTCATTGTCCAAATTTGCGCATCATCACATTCACCCTATTCACTAGATAAATTACATTACATGGTCATGGCAATGACAAAGAAATTGGATTTTCTCATTGGAGGAGACAGTTTTTTTGTCAAAATACAGGTGGAAATTTCTGTGCCATTCTCTCAGTAGTTGGTCTTTACTTCCATATTGCCTGATAACGGTTTGCTTGAATTTTACTTAGTATGTATATGATTATGTGGATATTCAGTAAAGACAGCTTTCTTGAAGCCAGAGTATTTCTATGTATCTGTGTCTCTGTGTAAGTGCATGATTCCGAACAGATTCACTTAGCATAAAATAATACAAAATAATATTCCTAGTGAGGGAGAAACAAGGGCACCCCTTGCATTTATAGCCACACAAAGCTAAGTAATCAGATTAAGATCTGGACTTGGCCCTATGTGAACTATCCTTTTCTTTGTTTTGCGCCAATCCCTTATGGATTTACACGTCATTGTTATGTTGCATGGTCCGACTCTGCTTCAGCTTCAACTTTAGGACAGAATGTATTACATTTTCCTCAAGCACCCTCCAAGAATTCAAAAAGAATTCCATGATAGTGAGCTGGCCGTCCCTGCAGCAACAAAGCGTCCCAGACTGGATTTCAGCTCCATACTTCACAGTTGGTATAATAATAATAATAATAATAATAATAATAATAATAATAATAATAATAATAATAATAATAATATAGCTGGTCTTTGGTTGATATAAAAGTGTTCCTTTGTTACAGTGTCACAATTAGGGACACTGTAAATAAAGTGAATTTGTTTTACATAATGCAATTACGTCACCCTTCTCTTTAGATATTATTTGAAAGAAGACAAAAATATTGATATATTGATACTTTGATAAATAACTAAATATTTAGTGAGTGTGATATTTTTTTCTCATGACTTCAGATAAACCACTCTAAGACAAGTGTAATGATGAGGGACATACAGTGTCTAGTTCGCTCTCCAGGTCACATTCCTCCAGTTTGCCAGCGAGTTCAGCAAACTTCTCTGGGTATGTTGTGTTCAGCTTTTCAATCCAATCAAAGACATTGTCCAGGGTGATGCTGTCCTCTGCTAGATTAAATGCATTCAGCAGTAGTACTCGTGTCCTGCAATAGAAAAAAAGGACCATTACATTAAACAATAAGCACTGTGTGTGAGAGAGAAAATGTATCTAGAGAGTGTGATCCAGAAACACGTAATGTGTAATTCTCAGGTTTAACAGTTGCGTTTATGAACTAGACACCAGGCATTTCGTAGTTTTCCTTATGTCCTTATATACTTCTACACATCCACACACTTACACATCCACCAACACAAATACAACCAACAGCCAACATCTCCTTCAATTTCCTTTTGTTTGCATTACTATTTATATTTATGTAGCTCCTCTGAGTATTTCACTGAAAAGGGAATGTGCAACTCCCCTATACACCTACATATATAGATAATTGAAAAAAGTAAGACTGTGATGATTTGTACTACATTGTTTTTGCGTTCTACTGCTGTCACTATTCGCAAATGCCCTTGGATGACCTTTATTTCCTTCATACAGTGTATCATTAATGTCTCACACTCTGGTGTGCATATACTCTCTCGCTCTCTCTCTCACACACACACACACACACACCTTCAGACACAAAACAGACCTGTCTAGACAGTTCTCAAAGTTGACAGTGGCCTTAAATCCATAGATGGCAAAGGTGACAATGCTGGCAAAGATGGACGTTCCGCTATTGATGAGGGACACAGCGATGGCCTGCCGTTCAAAGTTGTTGTTGTACTGGTTGTAGCTGGCAAAAGCTATGAGGGACCCAAAACCCAACCCCAGAGAGAAGAAGATCTGAGTTGCTGCATTGATCCATGTGTTAGGGTCAGCAAGCTGTTCCATCTAAAATGAGGTGCACACACACACACACACTCACTTTTACAAATTAAAAAAATATATATCTAATGCTTTTTTACTGTCAAATTTCGAGCACAACATTACCTTCGGCGTAAACATGTATTTGACACCATTGATGGCACCATGAAGGGTAATGCCCCGGATCAAGTAGATAAACAGGACCACATATGGAAATGTGGCTGTGAAGTACACCACCTACAATTGTGCCAAACAGCAAGGATGGGGTTACTGTTCGAATATGGGATTGAATGATTTGCATGAAGGTGGCATGTTGGACAACATAGTCTAATATTATGTTTCTGTTAATTTTATCACATGACAAGTCTTCATAGGTGTTTTATAAGAACATTTTGAATATTTAAGGTACAGTATATTTAATGATTGGGTCAAACTGGTGATTCTGAAATGAAAATGCCTTACCATCCATTTAAGTGGATAATAAGTCATAACAAAAACAGAAATTATTATTCCAAAATGTAAAAAATTCAGAAATACAAGTATTGCATTAATATAGCGGTAGTAAGTATTGATAACTTTTGTTTTGATGTATTTCGCAGTATCTTTCCAATACCTATTTATTAGGTGTTCCTTAAACATCCTCAGTTATATCTAACAGACTAAACTTGATGCTTATACTTTTTTTTTCAAATTAGTGGCCTTACCTTTCCAGTTGACTTTATTCCTTTGACAATAAAAAGGTAAGTAATCACCCAGGCAAGTAGGAGACACAGTGCCTGGCCTGTCTGAATGCCGCCATCCTCCTCGATAGAAGAAGAAATGTCAAGTGTTTCCCTGTAGAAGAAGTACTGCGTGGGCGTAGCCTTTTCACACTCCTCTATTGGTCCCGTTCGGTTGGAATTGATAGGACACTCTGCCCAGGGTAGGACTGACTAGTTTGGATTTGAACACAGAAGAATGGAATATAAGTCGTCTGTCCTGAGATCCAACATGAATACAATACAAATTCTGTTCTGTTTTATAACTAAACGCTCACTTGAAATGAATGAAAGAGGTACCAGAAAGTCCATGCATTTATGATGTTGTAATAGAGACACAGATACATGGATGTCACAACACTTGCGAGACCTAAAGAAAAAAAAAATACAAAAAATGAACTCTCAAAAATTGTTATGAAGAACAATTTACAGTTTGAATGTAAAATTTACTGCAGATCTAATAATCGTTAAGGGTTAGCTTCAGTCATTCTGTGAAATGGAAACGTTTGCAAAGTTTGTTTTGGTCTAAACTGCAGATTTGTTGTACTCCTAACTGTCACTTAGTTAAGTGAGCACTAACCCACTCCTCCCAAATAGGGATTGATGGCTGTCCATGCAGCGATGCTTCCAAGACGCATCTTCTGACCAATGGCAAGCTCCATGTAGAACAAGGGCACACCCTCCAGAATCAGCATGATTAGATATGGAATTAAGAATCCCCCTAAAAATGGAAAGAAAGTCAAACTTAAAAAAACAACAACAAGACCTGCAAGCAGGCACCAACTGGGGCCAAGCCGCTTCCCACGGATGGTGTGTTTCTCCAAGCCCTACGGATTAGTTTAGTCCGACATGGGGTAAATCGGGTTTGTGACGGATGACGATACCCACGTCTGAAAGTAGCAACATCATAACTGAGTCTCATTTCAGTAGATTAACTGTAGTTTAACTTCAGAACAGAAAAACAGTATTTTAATTTGAACAGTCAAACTGTGCAAAATATAGAACATGAGTAAGCTATCTTCACCCTTTAGGTACCGTACCACTGTTTCGTCTAAAATGTTTGTCACCTATTACGGGAATTTTAATTAATAAAATTTGTGAAATTGTGAAATGTTGTGTAAGTAAACAGAAATATGCACTTTCAGTGAACTGTGCCTCATGATGAAAGTGCAGATAAGTATTTTCATCCAAAATTTAATTTAAATTTAATTTTAAGGGTTAGGGTTAAATGTTTTTCATGTCTTCAGACTGACATTATGTTTCTCTCCAGATTGAAACCTTTCTAAAGATGTATTTTATTTACACCTACAACAAAGTTTTAATTTGGCCTTGTCCTCCTCACAGCCCTGGCCCAGAGTTCATTTTTCACTGACCCCTTTTGAGACAAAGGTGTCGCACCTCAAGAATATACCTATTACCTAATACTATTAATTTAACCATTACTATTCAAGTACTACACTTATTTATGTGTCATTACCAAGCAAATATGGACTTAAGATGAGTAAATATATAATATTATACGCTTTATAAACGTTAGGTCAACACTTTTTATTTCCCCTGCAATTCAAATCATTTTTTCACCATTAACATTGAATTATGGACAGAAAAATAGAAATATGAAATATCTCCTTTGACCTGAATAATATTTCTCCAATAGGACATAACTTTCATAGCATAGCACTCATTATATGTCTAAAATATTTTGTATGACAAAAATTAACAAAACCAAGCAAACATCTTTATGGCAACATAGTACTCTGACAGTTCTCTACTGCAGGAATTACAAAGAACAGTGCTACTATCACTGTTAAGATGTCATTTACAGAATGTAAGCGAATGCATCATTGTTTTGATAGACGGGCCTAGTGACATGCCGGGTGAGTTAGTGGGGGAAGTGTGTTCTGATGGATGTGCTGGGGGCTAGAAAGAGGAGCAGGAAACGCTACGAGAGAGCTCTGGGTTTGTACGTGTGTATGTTTACACTATGCAAAGTCATCCTGCGGGCCAGATTGGACCTTCTGGCCGACTGGTTCTGGCCTGCGGGCCCTGAGTTCGACAAATGTGGATTAAGACATATGGAGACGTGTGCGTAAATATACTGTTATATTTTAATATCTGTGTGTATAAAATACAGGGAAAAACATTGCCTTTTATGTGCCAAGGACAGACCTATGGGTCTGTGAAACAGTTTGCATTTGAAGCCCTGTCATTCTGTGCTCCTTTGTTATGGCAATAACAACATTGCGGAAAGTTTAATGATTTATCTAGAAAAAAAACACTTTTGCATGGTTAAATATACTATTCAAATGGAGAGACTTGAGAGTTTGACAAACGTATATACACTGTCTGTCTACAGAATATTTCACATAAAGATACTGATGCAACAAATTGTCTGTTCTCTCTCAATGCTCTAATAATATAAAGGTCATTCAGGTTGTGAAATACTTGTTTCGTTGCTTAGCAATATTGCAAGTTGAAATTTTACCTGCAATTTCGAAAAACTGCCTGCAGGTACCCATGTTAATGTTCCTGCCCTACTCTAACCTCTTACTCTGATGAAGTCTTTATCATATCATCATTCAGAGATACACAGCTTTGTAAATCTTTAGAATGCACTTTGAAAGGTGCTAATTATCAATATGATATATTTAATGCTCATATGGTTTGGTTACCGTGAGACTGACCGCCTGTGAGCACTTTGGGATGGTGGAGGGGCTCACGGCAGCGCTCCCTCTGCTCGTTCAGGACAACGATACGTGCTTTTACGTCAAGAATCGCCTAAACACCAAAAAGTCTGCAATAAAACCAGAAGAAGTCTCTGGTCGGTTTTGATTTTTTGATTTAAAAAAGTCGCCGAGTTGGCAACACTGCACTGGGCGCCCAAGCAGGAGGGGGGTTCAATGTCTTCCACCCCATTGTGAACGGTCCTCTCCCGGAGATTCGGTTTCGTTATCTTGACTCTGATGGTCCAAAATACTAAAGACGTACCACCAAAGATGTTCTATTAAAAAGAGTCTGACGTGACGGTTTTCAGAAATGTTGTTCTCCCGTTTCTCCGGCGGCCACTTGCCAGCTTACAATCGACAATCATAATACTTTTACTAATACTTTTAGTATTTTTTTAACTTGCAAAATTGCAAGTTCAAAATATTTTTATCTGCAATAGGCGGAAAAAATCTGATATTGCAGATAAAAATATTTTGCAATTTTGCAAGTAAAAAAAATACTAAAAGTATTAGTAAAAGTATTATGATTGTCGATTGTAAGCTGGCAAGTGGCCAGGGGGGTGTTTCGCACCCTGTCATTTATTTGTCTTTGTTTCAGCTTTATGATTGATGCTCAGTCTGTGACTTGACTGATCTGTGACCTGACCTTTTTATTTAAATTAGACGACATGAGTCAAGGATAGTATAACCTTGAAGATGGACTATTACCATGGATCGTAACAAATAAATGTATTTATCTACAATTATCACCATCACTACATTAGTGCAAATACAGAACAGTAGTCACCATAAATATGTTAAAAAATCTCTATCAGAAAACACGCAGAGACTGCAGAAGTTGGCCACTGCAGACCTCAGAAGGATGTTGCTGGTATTTTCTTTCTGTTTTGCAGAGAAGATCTGATGCTGACATAATGTATGTTTTTCCTTCCCATCAGGGAACACCTGGCAACAAAGGAAAACAAAAACATATGCTTCAGGCCCAGTCTCATTAATGTTGAGGATCAGACCCTCTGGATTCTAATCTGGAAGTAGTGACATGCAGGTTAGGGGCTTTAATACTACCTAAGTCTCCTTTCAACCTTTGGCACAAAATATTGCCATAGCAATGATGTGAACAGTAACCAGGGGTGACCTATCGCGAGTAGTATCAGTGTGCATATAGTTAACTAAGTAAGGTGAATTTATTCCCCTCCAGAAACTTGTTGAGGTTTATTGGGTAATGTTCATAATGATGCACCAGAAGATAGGCAAACACGTCAGAGCTCAAAACAAGCTTCGTATATCCCTTGCATCGCATCAGCTGTTTGGTAGTGTATTGTAAATTAACATCTCAGAGCTAAAAACTAGGATTACATAACATTAACATCAGATTAACTGTTTGGTAACATATACACACAAACGTACATTTATAACTTGTCAGAGCTGTTTGGTAGTGCTGTAAAGCCGACCAGATCATATTTTCTATCGCTAATACTTTTCTGTAACTTGTCTTTGAAGGTGAAAACAAACCAATACATTACCATTCTGACACTTCTATTAGATTTGTATCTTCTTCAACTTCTTCCTTTTCAGTATCTGGTTCAAATATATGTGGGTACTTACCTTGCTATTGGGTAGCATTTATTAGCAGATACATCAGCTGCAGTTGGGACATTAGCCATGTATATATAATATATATATATATATATATATTAGTGCTGGGCAACGATTACATGTTTCACATTTCGCATTATTATGCACAAAATAAAATAATGAATTCAAAATTGATGTATTGCTCACTTCTATTTCAAAAGTACGTGAGTAGTATGAACAAAAGTACAGTAACACTTCTCAACAATCTCAACTTAAACATGAATTAATGTAATCAAATGAAATATAAAACCACCACATACTGAGCAGCAGCAAGTTAAGATTTATGAATCCGTTTTCTTTTTTCCTGTACAGGTACCATACACATATTTCTTTTATCAGAGAGTAGCATAAACCATAAAATAAAGTCTATGTTCAGCAGCAAGTGTCCCTGTTAAGCAGTGGTTCTCAACTGGTGGGTTGTTTGGAATGGCTTGCAGCTGAATCCCCCCCTCCACACACACACACAGCACACACACACAAATAACTTTGGGTTTGGGGGTAAGGAAAAATGTGGGTCCTGAGGCAAGTTCAGTTGAGAACCGCTGTGTTAGAGTGAGGTGAAATGGTCAAGCAGAAAAGTACGCAGCTGGGATTTACTGTGCAGGGGACTTTTAGTCCATAAAGTCCACGTTTGTTCTGGATTTCCTGAGAGAGAATCTCAGTAGTGTTGCTTTTGTCAACGAAAATGATGACTAAATATCGTCGAAATAACGAACCTTTTTCACGTGACGAAAACGAGACGAGGCGCAACGTAAATGCTGGTCTTGTGACGATAACTATAACTAAATATATAATGCAATATTGTTGACGAATAAAAACGAGACTAAATGTGGTTTACAAAGAAAAAACTACGCTAAAATGTCACTTCATTTTCGTTGACCAAAACGAGAATAACATTTCGTCTCGATTAGTTCAGTTCGCACTGCGCAGACTCAGGAGACGTGACTACCTCAATCCCCACTCGTGGCATGATTTAAAACCGCGGTCCTCAACCTTTTTGTGCCACGGACCGGCTTAATATAATACAAATATTTTGTACGGACCGGTCATAGAGGTGGCGGATAAATACAAAAATATGCAAATGCAAATGTGCAACACGTCTTGACCCGTGAAGAGGCACAGACGGATGTTATCGGTAGAGAATATGGCAATTCTTCAAGATAAAATATCTTGCAATCTCTGATAATCAATCAATTGAAAAAATGTGCGCTACGTCGGTGCGGTCCTCCGCCTCCCTCCCCGCGTGTCTCGCCGGTTTCTCCTGAGGGAGTCGTCGGCTGGGACGCACCTGCGGAAGTCTGAGGCGGGGGTCCTCCGTTCAGTCGTCCGACTACCCCATCTTGTGCTCGACACCCTCTCTGAACACACAACCCAGCGCGGATGGAGGAGTCTAGCCCTGGCTGTGTTATTACATTGAAAAGTTTAGACCCCGGACATAAGACGACCCCTCTTTTTCAGATTTTTTTTCAGGGAAAAAAAAACCCCCGTCTTATATTTGGGTCAATATGGTACTAAATGGGACTAAAACTAGACTCAAATGTAATCAGTTTTCGTCAACTAAAACTAGACGAAAATCGTCATAGATAATTCTGACTAAAATGCTCAAACTTTTCGTCGACTGAAACTTGACTAGAATAAAAACAGTAGTACGTGATGCAGGTTCAGTAGTTACACTATGAAAACATTAACTGCATTTTTCAATTCCTCCGACTGTACGGAGAAATGCGCTCTGCTCTGACTCTTCCTTCTGTTCATGTGTGCGGCTGCGGAAGTCTTAGGCCCCGCCCCAAAATCCTCTCATTAGTTTAGACGCGTGAGTGACTGATCAACCCCAACCAATACTGATCAACACCCAGCCCCTGCTGTGACCCATGGTCTGTTTTTATGTGTATTCAGAGCCAGAGAGAGACGGAGAAAAACAGCATTTAAAATGATTGACGGTTAACGCGTTAACGTGCCCAGCACTAATAGACTTGTCTGAAGTAAGGACGCAAGATGTTGTTACTTATGAACAATTTAAAGCCCGGCAATGTTTTCATTAAAACACTTGAATATATGATTATAAGTTACCTGAAATATGTATGTGTTTCAACTATGTGGAGCCCTTTCTAGTTATGACACGAAAAAAAAACGATCTAATACTTAAAAAGTTACGTCTCTTGTCCCTGTATCTCTGCTACACCCTCTCTCGCTCTCTGTGTGGGGGCTCAAGCACGTGGAATCACCTCATCTCTCCTTAATGCCAATATATAATATGCCAATATATATATATATATAAAATATATATATAAAAAATAAACATGTTTTAAATATATATATATATATATATATATATATTTATAAAACATGTTTATTTTTTGCACCACATTCCAGGGAAAAAAAACTATTAATAAAACATGTTTATTTTTTGCACCACATTCCAGGGAAAAAAAACTATTAGTAAAACCAACTTCACAATAAAACAGATTATGATTTTGCTTTAACCCTGATTAAAGCTGTCACTTATAACTGGATGGATCCATCCACTCTGGTACAGTGCTCTCTGGCTCACTTATGTTGTTCTGTGTTTAGAATCCCACCTTGCCCATCTAACCGCATTATATGGTTTTATCTGGAATAACTATGAAAAAACGATGGTTTTATCTGGAATAACTATGTCTGCATCAAGTGAGATTTAAACCAAACATTTCAAGAAACCAAATACAATTATTTGTATTTTTATTACCCCTTTACCAATGAATGAAAACTAAAAATAACGATCATTTGTATCATGCCTCTATTGCAGTTAGAGTAAAGTCTGTTGATAAGCTTTACACTGTCTATGTCTGTGCTACCCTACCCTATTTTAACCTCCGGTTCGTTTATAGCTAGTTTCACCTTTAATGTTTAACAATAGCTCATTCGGTGTGATAAGGATTCGTTTGGAAATGTACCATCAGACAACAACCCACCCGCATGACTCAGACCATTTGCAAGCAGTTACCCGCTGGTTGGTAATATGTTCCACATAGCTCTTGTTTTTTTTATTCATCATTTATGTGCCAGATTCATCTGCTCAAGGTATAAACTGACGCATGGCGAGACAACGAAGGAAATGAACATTATTATTCATACAGCTGTGCCACATCACTATCAATGTGATAGTATCAACCTGTGTTGAAAAGTGATCCACGTTGCCTAAATAGTGTGTCACTGGTCCGGAGTTGGCCACTTACCTCCACCGTGCATCTGGCACAGGTATGGAAACCTCCACACGTTGCCCAGTCCGACTGCATATGATACACACGCCAGCAGGAACTGCATGGGGTTGTCCCAGCTGGGTCTCGCCTCGTTTTCCATGTCCGAAACGGAACTTAACCTCAGTCAATGAACGATAATAATACTATGCCAGCGGACTAAAGCGCGCCCTGTGTGGAGCTGTGTGTGTGTCGTGCGCCCTGCCAGCGTTTTATAAACTAGTGTGCATGGGCACTGCCTGGAGGAGGGTCTTCAGTGATATGATTATATTTCTGTTATTGATTATTGATTAACTTCACTTGTCCGTAACCATTTAACTTCTGTGTGCTGCAAAAGCGAAGAAATGTACTGTAAACAATACACTTGATCTCACACTTTTGGACCCAATGTACATAGACAATAATAATAATACTAATAATAATACTAATAATAATACTAATAATAATAATAATAATAATAATAATAATAATAATAATAATAATAATAAT